>JAJOOF010006046.1:0-57617 GCA_029582545.1 Solanum lignicaule
TGTCTCTCCTCTCTCAAAGCAGGCGAGCTTCAAGCTTGGAAGATCAAGAAAAGCGAGAACGGGAACTCCTAGAGCTGCTGGAGAATAGCAAAAGAAAGATCTCAAGGCTCTGGGAATATACCACTCCCGATATTGTTCCTCCGTCACCTCTATCTCCAAATCAACGGTTTGATATGATGAATTGAATATCATTACCGATGATTACAATTTCATCAATATATACTAAAAGAAAAAAAAGAATAGTTTCCACGTCGACGAGTAAAAAGGGACTACCTGGGATTGAAGAAAACCGGCATCGACAGAAGAAAATTTGGCAAACCCATTTCGGGACGCTTGTTTAAGTCCATAAAGGGACTGATTTAGGTGGCAAACTAAGTTCTCCCCCTGTGGATAATATCCGTGAGGGAGAGACATGTATACTTCCTTTTTTGGAACATGTTAAGGCTTTAAGCCCTAACTCACCTTCATAACTCTAGGTGTCATCGCGCCTAAGTTATCATTCTTTTTCCACTTTCTGATTGCAGTAAGGGGTCACGAAGGATGGTTAAGCCAGGGGCAAGACTGATACTTTGCTTAGCCAACATATCTTCACATTGCCTTCCCTCCAAATATGTATTAATTAACACCTCCAATCCCTTCTCATTAGCTCTCTAATGCTAAAGATAATATTGAAATGTGGATCCTCAATCCCAGCCATTGTGCAGTTTCTGTATAGAACCCAGGGAGTCCTTCTCTTCCTGAAGAGCTGATGAGCGTGGGATATAGATTCAAAACATATATGTGTGTGGTCTTCATGTACCTCCACCTACGTGGCTGGCTATGCCCACCATCTTTATCTTTGTCTCCCCGTCCTACCAGGGTCCGCCTCTTATTCCACATTCCTATACTAATCTAATTTGGATTAAGATTCCAAAATTGCTCAATATATCACGATTACTATCTATCGTCCAGTCCATGGCCCGATCTTTATTTTTAAAAAGTCTTGCAAGAGACTTTTAAACAGTTATTTTTGATCTTTCAGGTCCACTTGCCATATCAGGTGACGTGGAGAAAGAAGCTAAGATCAAGAAGAAGTTGGTTTTTATTCAACACTACGGGGGTGCTTGAGATAACCATGTCGAAGAGATAAGGATAGGCTAAGCTTGTCCAGTGCACTACGAAAAAAGAACGGAATAGAAGGGGCCTAACCAGTCCTTCCTTGCTCCCGTTGAGGGATAGAACTCTTCCAATGAAGTAGGTGATACATCCGAACAAGAAGCAGACTAAGACAGTGATTCGGATCTCATACTTTCCACCAGCCTCTTACATTATGGGCTTTTTTTTTCTAGTTGCTTTCCTTCATGATGGTAGTGGTACCTACCTACTCAACTATCCCCTTTTAATCTGTACTCTATTTTTCGCCCTCCCTAAGGAGGGCCCAACTTTCAAAGGGACTGAAGTAATTGGATTTAGGATGTCACTAGGCTACTAACCCACCTATCCGATACAACTTTTTTCTACTTTCAGATCTCGTAATAAAGGCAGAAAAGAAGATTTTGATCCGCTCGAAGAGTTTCCCACCCGGACTGTGACTTATTTCTGATTCCCCAATCCCAGCTTGGACTTCCCTGTGTAAGGAGTTTTATCCTAGATTGGATTCATTTTGTTTTAGCCTAGGACTTCTAAACAATAGGCGTAAAGCAGGTCATGAACCCACAATTTTTTCACTTTGGAATTGGAATCCACATGCTAGATGCGAGGCTTCTTGTCGAGGCACAACTTTTATTCCACGGTTGTACCATCGCCTTATCGTGTTCCAGTAGCTGTACTTGCTACTGTGTTGGTGTTCCAAGGCTTTCTATCTGGCTTAGCAGCCCTTCTTCTTCTGGTGTGCTATGATGGTATGGAAAATGCATTTTCTCTGGCCGTTGCAGAGCACTTATTTGACTAAATCAACAAGGGCTTTAGGAGTTAAATCGGTTTGCCTTCTGGCTTGACTGAATGGACTGAGACCGAGGAATAGCTATCGTGCTACTGGCTTTTAACCGAATTGCAACTTTCTAGCTCTTACCTTGACTACCTCTACCGAGAAGCTCTCTCTCGCTTCAATCCAACCAATTCACAGACTATGAAAAGAAGTCCTCAAATCCTAAGTACACTGAGTGCGTAAAGACGAAGCAGTTGCCCGTTAGCTGGATCAACATCACCTTCTGATGGAAAGGACAAGGAGCTGTCGGATGTCAATCTCTTTTCTTTTATGCTGCATGCAGTTACCTTCCATCGGCATATTATTTGCTCTGCTACCACGAACGAACTAAATGGCAGACCATCAAGAGTGAGTGAACGGCTAGCCAAAGCTTCTCGTTCGGAGAAAAATCATGGTGTAAATGCGGTTGAAAGCTGAAATGAGATGACAAAACGAGTGAAAGAAGTTACTGAAAGTAAAGCCCCTTTTGTTGTGTTGGGCAACATGGGAGTGCGAACTCGGTTCCCCGTACGAAACACACAACTATTAACGCTCTTTCTCAATCAGGTCTAGAATGCACAATGGCTTATGGTCGCTTTCCTATTTCTTTCTGTTTTAAGTCGCTAATGGTCGCTAAGGCCGCTTTCGATGTAGGTTCGTACTGTTTAGTTTAAAGCAATAGAGGGAACCTTCGCTTCGTAAGAAATGGCCCTATGCCTTACTCGCTCTTGGAACTACTTCTTCGATGCATCTCACACAGTCCTATCCAACTCTTCCAAATATATGAGTAAGATTTCAATTCTCTGAAATGTAGGGTGTCTTTCCTACTATCGTTTCCTTTAATTAGAGAAGAATAAACCCCACTTAAGGTTTGTTACCCACGAAATGGATTGCGCTTTTCTTTCCCACCGGTTTTCGAGGGATGTTTTCAACCCCATAAGGAGTCAGTCAATGCACGATGAGGAACATCCAACCGATTACCAATTGACATCAGATTCTGGTGAAGAGAAAAGCGCCTTTACCTGTAGTTGGAAATAAATATAGGTTAGATTTCCACTTCTATAGGTGAACTCAAACCACAAACGTTAACTATCCTACCGGTGAGTTACAGTTAAACGCCCTATTCGCTAGACCGCAAGTGACGCTTATCACGCTTTCAATCTATTAAACCCATTCTCTTACCCGTTGAACTTATTACTTTCTGATTTTCAATCTGAAATTTATATTGTGACCTACCACTCGGAGCAATCAAGCTCAGAGAGCACTACCGGGCAGTCACTTATCGTCGTCCATTATCTAACCGAAAAGACATGAAGTAAAGATGTGCTCTTATTATATGTAATTTATAGTCGCTTTTAACAGTATAAGGTACGGAACCCCATGCCAATTTTCTTAATACCCTGTTACCTTGAACGATAGATTGGTTCGACTCCCTTCAACCCGGGCAAGCAATTAGTCCCTCTACGGTACCACCTCTTTCAACGCGGAATAGCTGAACAATCGGAATAGAAGTCTTATTTTCACCTTTCTCAAATTCGCTTTCCGTGGTGACTCATCAGATTATAGAGTGAAACCTTTAGCGAAGGCATTTAAATAGGCTTTTTAGATCTGTACCCCTAAAGCTGCGAATATAGGTCAGTTCTTTCCTTTCTTTTCCCTTCCCTGTTGTCCTTATTGTATTGTCATATTTCTAGTAGGATGAAAACAACGCTTTCGTAATTTGTACATTACTAGTCCCGATACCGCCTCTTATCCACTTTTCCCTGGATCTATCAATATACCGAATAGCTGGTGGGGAATTATACTTTTCGTAACTATACTAATATAGGGTGGGGAACGGAAGCGCAGAAGTGAAGTAACGAAAGCGGTTTCCTAGGCTTTCAAAATGTGTTCTTCATTCCAACCTTTTTTGAACGGATAGGCGCTTGGTACCTGTAAATACACTTTTTAGAATGATTTTGTGTTGATCCTGGTAAAGGGGACTTCTTTTTCATTTCTATAGGTAAGGTAGGAATATACCTAGGAAGGAAGCAGAAATGAAGTACAAAGGTGCCTTGAACAGGCGGGGAAAAGACGTTTAAAGCGGAGGGAAAACATCCATTTACTAAATTCACCACTGTGAAGTGAAGAAGTGATCGATCCCTTAATCTTTAAAATGCGTAAAAAAATAATGAAAAGGTTGTTTTATTGCCAACACATCTCTTTCTTTCAATCGGATGCCATGTGTGAAACATCTATCTCTCTTGAGACCTCACCTTCGTGACCTCCTGATGGAGGAAAGACTGATGTCATGGTTAGCAATCAAATCTGCAATCTCCGACAAAGCATCTGAGATCACACAACTATGTAGATGAGAAAGTGGGACGGACCTTGCTCTTAAGGGTCGAAAAAAGACCTGACTTCTTTCTTTCCTGCGAAAGACTAGATCTACGGTCACACTTCAATGAGTGAGCCTCAACCTAGACATTGAACTACTTGCTTTTGAGCTTATTTACTGTTGAAAAGTGTACTGTTCGTAGCTTGGCCTTTTTCGATTTCATATTTAGTGCTTTGAATTCTTATGATGTTCCTGCCTAGCATTGAGGCCATAGGGCTTCCTTGTAAATAAGTTCAAAATATAATAAAGTAACGGTTCGGGAGAGCCTATGCGGAAGCCTTTTTTTCTTCTTCAGCTTGCTTTTATGCGTATCTTACGATGGCTTGCTTGCTAACGTAACGAGTAGAGGGAGAGTCACAGTCTCCCTTCTTCAGCTGTAATTCATTTCTCTTTTATGAATAGTTGGTTGTATTGGATGATTGGTGGGTAGTTTGAAGGACGAATGCTGGAGGGCAGCTTTTTAGAGCGGGCGCTCTGTGCGGTAGTTTTTACGTTTATGTCTGTATTTGTTCTGTAGTTAGATCATCACTTTTGCTTAGTATGTTGAGGGTGGATTAATGAATGACTGCTCTAGCTCTATCGACAAAGGCCACACCTAAAGCTCTGACCCTTGCTTCAAGCTCTGCTCTGGGAGAATGGCCCTACCCGATGTGATCGACGTTGCATCTCGACTTGTTCGTACTGCGGAACAAACACCTACTTTGAGGAGAAATAAATCCTTTCCTAAAGTGAAAGTGAATTCAAGCCGGTACATCATATATAAAAGGAGAGCCTTCAGTTTCTTGCTTATCTATGGAATATCGCATTGTTACTGGCCTTTCCAAAAAATAATTTTATTTTTAGGATATAAGGGAGACTGTGACTCTCCCCCTTTATGTGATCTATATCAAAGTCAAAGAGGGTCTTGACATCTTTCTTAAGGGTTTCTTTCAACGCCTTACAATTTGTTCTCATCAGGAACCTCTGGTGTTGGATGTAGATTTGGAACTTTAGGATGGACTTCACAGCTTTTATTTTAAAGGGAAAGAGGAAGCCCCAGACGTTAGCTTATTTGATGATGACGAAAAAGATATTTCCCATTAGCGGTCCTCCTTTTGTCAAAATTATGGACCAGGTATTTATTCCTCTCTTTCAAGTTCTACTGCACCCTTCGGTCAAGTAAACCAAGCTCACAAAAAAAAGGAAATCTTTTACACTGATGTATCGTACTCTCTCGACCAGGTCATCATAAGAAAATATGGAAAAATCCTTCCAAAGTGAAGGAAGGAGGGATGGCGCGCTACAACTAAGATAACAGCCAACTGAAAAACGTTAGAGCGCAATGGCTTTCTCTGATAGGGGCTTGCTTCTTTAAGCTCCGCCCAACCTATACAAGGTGCTACTCGCTTTATCTCAGCCAGTAGTGGCCTATGTAGTAGTCATCATTCCTACGTCCTCCTCCTTGCCCCCTTACTTAAGAATCGAAAGGTCACCTTTGGATGTTGTCGTGACGCTTTGGTTACGAAGGTTACCGCAGTCTAGGTTTATGGATGGATTAAGTTAGCGAAAGTCCCTCCAACTCAATCAATATCAACAAGATGGTGTGACCGCTTAGGCTTGGTTTATTTTGTCATAAAAGAAAGTTGGTTTCGTGGGTTCATTGATTAGTACATCTCCGGTACTGGTAAGGCCGGGACCGTGGTCGTCCGTCTCCAGTTTGCCGGCCGATAAGATCTCTGAGATTGACCAGCCAGCTGGGTTGGTTTGGCTATTCTTTTCTATTGATAAAGGAGCCAGCAGTCTGCATGAGTCACCTTCTTCTAGGCTCCGCTGGACGACACGGCATTTTCAGTCAAATATATATAGGCCGGCCGTACTTGTGATGGTTCCCAAGGATCCAATATGACAACTTAGGTCTACGTTGCCACGACACTGTTCTATGTAAGCGGGCGGTTTAGAAGTTCGGCCTGGTGTTTTTGGTGTCATAGGGGAGGGATTGACCTTTCTAACGCATATTCAGTCGAACCGACATGGCCCCCCTGATTTGTTTTCGATCGGAGCATCAAGCAGCGCAACCCAGTTCTACTTGACTAAACCCGTGCTCTTCCAAGGAGAGAGTTTGCTTTATCCAACTCCCTTTTTTATAACAAGGCAGAAATCCCCGACCTAACACTTGTTAGTTTCGAATGAAAAATGAAAAGTGCCCTACCCTAGCAAGCACCTACTCCTATCAAAAAGCGAGACTTTACTTAACAAGAAAGAAAGGCTCTTTCTATCTTATTAGTCAAGCGCTAACGAGAAAGAAAAGGGATACGGTAAGAAGCAAGGCTTTCATGCAGTTGTTGCGCCCTTGCTTCTTGCCTTATCTTACTTAGTAAAGTAACCTTTCGCGCTAGGCGCTCACCTTTTCCATAAAATAGAATACTTGGAAGTTGGTAAAGACCCGCCCCTTGTTTCAGTCAGAATGACTGCCCGAGACCCCGGGACATTGGCTTCCACCAACAGTGAACTATTAAGGATCGCATCCCGCGCATATTATACATTATAGCCTGCAACTGGTTCATCTTCCTCTTTTGGGAGATCAAACGGAGCTCAATTAGTTTCTGCTAGACGAGATATAAAGAACATAACTAATACAGGGAATAACAGAATACCAGACCGTATCTGCCTTTGTGCCACGACAATCTCACTTGTATTATGGGAACCTACACATATTAGTACAGTATAATGGGGATCCCGGCCAGAACGACACGTGCAAGTTTCCCTGCATGTGGCTTGCCCGTGCTTTCCGAGGCGCTGCCTGTGACTAAGCATGGGAGAATGGGGCGAAACTGCACACTTTCTTGTTCAGAGAATTGTCTGAGTGAGTGGGCAGTGCCTACTAGGCAAAGCTTTCTTGAAGAGGTAGGGCTAGTTCTTTTTCGGTGGCCGCCCTTTATTTATTTAGATGTTGAGGTAAGGCAAGCCCCAGGAAAGTCTAGGTTTGCTCCCAACTCCATCTCGATCGGTATCTTGCTCTCGAGAGGGTGGGGTCCTGGAGCGAACTACTCATTGTTGTGTTGCCCCAACCCAAGGAAAGACATTTAGTCAGGAGCATTGTTTTGAGGGAGAGAAAGCGTGGTTGACAAACCAATCATCAAAGGCAACTGGAGTGCTTTCATCAAATGATGAATGTGGGCTGAGCCATTCCCATCCCAAGTGGTGTTCCGATTCGGCCTGGCCGGTCGGGAAGAGATTCACGTAGAGGCTGCTGCTATCTGGGAATCTCTTTCTATGTTAGCTAGTGGGGCGTGCTTTCCTATGGTAGTCCCACTGCGGCCTCTGAACGGCCGTCCCATCTCATCTTGATTTGGCTATACTTGTATGTAGCCAGCCATGTTAGCCCCACATGAGAGCCTTTTAAATAAAGGCTAAAAGGGCAGTCATCAGTCAGCCCTGCCCCTTGCCTATTTCGCTTTGCCTCCTATTAATAGAATAGGTGCCGAAAAAATGGCGCGCCTTTCATCATCTATGCCAGCTGCCACGCAAGAACCAATAGAAAGGATTTCGACGGCCCTCTCCTTACAGTCAAGTGGCTGAACGCCCCTCTCTAGATAAGAAGCAGAATGCACCGTCACCTACAACCCTTTTCTCTGCCGGGGACTTCCACGAAATGAAAATGGGCGGCATCGTCGTATGCTCAACTTTTGTTGCCCTAGTTTATATCCCGGAGTACTCCTATGGCCGATCTGTCACCCAACCTACTTAAATAACCTTAAAGGCTTGGCCCCGTCTTTTTTGGAGAATGACCCATTATGGCATGGCTTAGTCAGTTATTCTCGCAGTTCAAATAAGATTCGGACCGGGTTGGGTTAGGTCTCCCAAAGCATGGTTCTTGCCTCCCTACCCCATTTGAGCTTGTCCATTCGTTGGGTGATCCCTTGCTCTCACGTTCGAGTGTTTTCTCAGCATTTAGGCTCGTGAGTGAGATTTTTTCTCATTGCAGTCACCTCTGTGGTTCTTCGCACTTGGATAGTACCAGGACCATTGTTCCCCGGCCCTTGATCAGATAAAGTTGACCGCCTTATGACGCACAATGAAAAATGAGCCATGCAACGAGACGCGGACATTCCCCATGCTGCGGTTCCCTCTGGTCCGTTCTCGGGTTGGGTTGAGTTAAGGGAACATCCGAGCGATTGATTTCGCAAATCCAAACGCGCTCACAAAGCGCACAATAAGAATAAGGTCAATAGAGACTTCATAAGGGAGCATTTGAGCTGCAGATCGTAATGCTCCTTGAGAGGCATATTTTGAATATAGTGGAGTGAAAGTTCCCAACAAATAAGTACTTTTCATATCCTTCTATGAACCATACGAGCACGTCCTCTGTTACCCACCACCGCTTTTTTGGCTCTACACCCCAAACCAACTTGCTCTGGCCCCGGGTCCTTTCTTTCTATTCCTCGGTAAGCGGACCATGGGAGCATGGGGGCGATATCTGCTTTTGATTGATAGAAAGCATCTCTCTTTTGTCGACCGAACTTGCCAAAAAAATCACAATAGAAAAAGTTCTTCTTGCCAGGAGAGCAGCGTCAAAGACATCTTTATCTAAGGAGGAGGCTTCGTCGTCCAGCTCCTCATAAATAATGTTAGGAACGGCCGGCTTATCCTCGGAATCCGAAAAGAAAAGAGAGACAGAATGGAATCACTTTGTTTGAGTGACATGTCTAATCAGACTGAATAGGATTTAAAGAGTTGTCACGATCATTCACCTAAATTTCAGTGAACTATTGAAGCTATCATTGTGATTGATTAGACAAGAACCAAGGGCTTTCGGTAGACTTCTTTCATTTCCAAATTAGCTTGCGACAAGTCCAAGCATTAGTATAAGTTCGTTGAGAGTGTAAGGGCGATCCATCTTGATGACGAATTTCACGATAACAAGATATCAAAATTAATCGTTCGATGTCTGCTCGTTCTCCCCTCTTCAATTCACAATGAACAACATGATCTTGACCTATCATTTGTTCAATTTGGTCGATTTGATACTTAGTTAATTATTTTATCTTTATGTTTCCACTGATACCTAATCGATAATGAACCTGAATGGCTTTTTTAGGGCCAATTCCATCAATTTTGGTTGAGGCAATTCTTACTTTTTCATCGACAACTAATCTAGCTCCTAAAATATATAACATTCTTGGTCCTTCCTTTTACTAGTCTTCTTGGCTGGAATCATAAATGGGTTGTCTCCTCTTTCATGATCCTTTCTATAGGTAGAACTACTGTGAGCAGTCTAAAATTAGACCCTTATTTCTTTCTTCATATTGTAAAGGGGAGCAATTCCTGATTTTTGCTCCCTCTATTGATAGAAAAAGGGCACTCCTGCCGTCGTTTCAGTGACTCATAGGGCTTCCCTCATCGCAGTCTTTTTCATTCTTGAGAATGGTCACCACTTCTACCAAGACCAGAATGATTATCCCTCCCCGATGGGTCTACATCCATCCCTGAATGTCATCGGGTACTGTTAACTTCCCCGTCATTCTTGTAACTGTCACTTGTAATCCGCACAGGTGTGTCCGCACCCCTTCAGTGGACGAGAAAGAAAGGATTTCTCGGAGCAACCCCCCATGTTCCAGACCCAGGAGTCAACTTTCTCGTATGAGCATTCGTTACATGTATCAGTCCGTGGAAGAGTGAAAGGGTCACCACTACTGAGGATCCCACCTAATCTTTGATAGGTCATCTGAGGGTTCGCCGCGGTTCATTGTTGTTCTTACACATAAGGCTACCCTTTTCTGAAAGCTCCGCAGGACCACCTACCACTAGTCTTCGGCAGGAGGGGTTTATTGCACAAAAAGGCCGGGATGTAGGCTACCAAAGTGAGAAGCCCAACAAATGTCAAATGCAAAGCCCCACACCTCATTAAGATCATATTGGCATACTCTAACAAAAAAGAAAGAGCAGACCCCATTGAAGACAATAGTGAGGTACAATAAGGCCATTTCTGTCCACCACCTTTCTCACGGAGCCGTACGTGGACGTTACCGCTCACACCACTCCCAGTCAGCAAGCAGTTAGCCTTCCTCTACAACCAATGGAAGTGTGGATGAATCGATAAAAAATATAGGATTGTTGTTGTACACGATCTCTATTTTAGTAGTCCTAGCTATGCACTCCACTATGTGGTAGGATGTTCGTCCCAACCCCTTCGCAGTGGTACCTTCCCTTTTAATTGAAAGAAGAACTCAGAATTGACTCTCCTCGATTCAAGATCTGAAAGAAGGGTATGGAGTTAACCTAAGGAATGCTCTCCCGTGGTGGTATGCGGATGCTCGAGGGCCCGAGCTCCCCGTCCCAACCAATCCTCTGTTGGATCAAGAACCGCCATTATCCTTAGAATCTCAACCTTGACCTCGAATAGGTCTTTTGCCTCTATTACGGCTAGGTACATCATCCCGATAGAGGGAGTATAGAAGTATTTGGCTAGGAGCCTCTGCTGGATAGACTGAACGCAATCCCCCCTATTACTTCATCCAGTTGATACAGATAGGGGACCACTCGTGGGGGCTGATTCGATGGACCAGCTTCATTCCCTCGGGGAGCTACTTGAATAGCAGGTGGCACATGTCCTGGTTGTGGTTCTAGCTGATCCACCGACGTGCCCATTTACGTAGTCTTTTGCCATGATTCCAAGAGGACATCAATCCCAAAATGATCCTCTTCAAACTCAGTCTTGCTTGCTTGCCCGGAAGTGCCCGAAAAAGGAAGTGATCCCCCGACACTAAAAACCAAAATCCCAGAGAGAAGCTGAGAACACAAAATCCCTAAATGGGATAGCAAATAGTTCCGTAGGAAAAATATAAATAAAAAGATACTAAATAAAATAAGAATAAAAAAAATATAAATAAAGAGATACTAAATAAAATAAAAATCAAAATAAATAGATTAATAAACTGGTATTTTCTGTTTGGACGAAAACCAAAATATCTAAAAATAAAGATCAACCCCATAATCACTGAAAGGAACAGCATGAGACACTTACTAGTTATTCGAATTGGCATTACTCTAACACCGAAATGCCCCAGAAAGGTTTCAATAAGAGATAGAACGCCTCTAAAGAAAAAAGGTGACATAATAGGTCAAAATTTGTTCTCTCACTCCTTGCTGGAGAAGTGGCATAGCCAAAAATAAGCCCTTCCTCAGATTCGAACCGTTGACTTTCTTAGCCTATTTCTAAAGGGTGAACTGATCAACTTGCATGTGTTAAGCATACGACTGAAGTAGCATGATAAGACCTTCTTATCACTTGTTTGACTAGCTATAAACTTCACCATGCTAGTAAGAAAAGGGTCAACCCGGTGGTGCATCGACGTCTTAAGCGAGTGAGAGCCTTGATCCAAGGCCGGGTGCCGTCGCAATCCACAGAAGTAGCTTTAATCGAAGGTTGCGCAACTGCCAATAAAGGCATTTCTCTACGATTCCTTAGAAGTTGGGGAGTGGAAGAAGATTCATCACCGGGCTGGACTATTAGACCTTAGTTTAAAATACCTTTCCTCAATCATGGGGATCTAATCCATCATTTTCTAGGGGCCTAAGAGAAGGAAGATAGATCACTAGGGCTTATTGTTAGCCACAACTTAAAGGATGGTTTCCCGATAGGAATCTTACACACTTTCCTTATCTTTCTTTTATTGATCCATCCTCTACCTCATAGAAAATCATGTTTAGGAAGCTAGCGCCCGTTCTCACCCCAATATACCTGTAGTGGGAAGCACCAATGAAAGTGAACCTTTATTGTTTTGTTTCCTTTTCTCTTCGATCCGATTAGAAGGAAGGCAGTAGCTCCTCCTACATACGAGTAGGGAGATCCTAAACTAATCTATGATTCCATTTTCTTTTCACGACAAAGAAAATTATAGTAGCTTATTCCATTTGGTAAGTTTTTTTGTGTAAGACAGCTTTTTGTGCCCTTACTTTTCAGTCTATCAGCTGCTACAAGAGCTACGGGAACGAGTGTTGTGCTTGACCCGACCGATACCACCATACATTACCATGAACCAACCCCTCTTCAGTATAGGCAGGTCTTTCTTTAGAACAGATTCATTCCAGAACATAAAACCAAATTGAGAATCAGAATCGCGCTTGCAGCCTATCGCTAGAATGAACAACACACCAGCGACCAGACTTGCTGCGCTAGTAGGGCTTATGGGCAGAGCAAGAGATCTTATTTTATCTTTAAGGATAATGGGGGCCGACTTTACTGGGTCACCAGTAAAGAACCTATACTGAAACAAAAATCATAGGAGAAGAAAAGTTCATAGAAAGTTAGGAAATAGTACACCCGGTTCACCAGGTTCCACAACTGCAGGGCCCAATCATACTCAAAAGAAGAGTTTGATCCTGGCTAAGAAGGAACGCTAGCTATATGCTTAACACATGCAAGTCGAACGTTGTTTTCGGGGAGCTGGGCAAAAGGGAAAGAGGCTCCTAGCTAAAGGTATCTTGTGTCACCCAGGAGGTGAGAAGAGTTGAGAACAAAGTGGCAAACGGGTGCGTAACGCGTGGTAATCTGCTGAACAGTTCAGGCAAAATCTTGAAGAAAGCTAAAAAGCGCTGTTTGATGAGCATATGTAGTATTAGGTAGTTGGTCAGCTAAAGGCTGACCAAGCAAATGATGCTTAGCTGGTCTTTTCGAATGATCAGCCACACTGGGACTGAGACACGGCCTGGACTCCCACGGGGGGACAGCAGTGGGAATCTTGGACAACGGGCAAAAGCCCGATCCAGCAATATCACGTGAGTGAAGAAGGGCAATGCCACTTGTAAATCTCTTTCGTCGAGTGCGCCATCATGAAAGGATTCGAGGAAGAAGCCCCGGCTAACTTTGTGCAAGCAGTCGCGGTAAGACGGAGGAGGGGCTAGTGTTCTTCAGAATGACTGGGCGTAAAGTGCACATAGGCGGTGAATCGGGTTGTAGGTAAAAGCCGCCAAAAACTAGCGAAATGCTCTCGAAACCAATTCACTTGAGTAAGACGGAGGATAGTGGAATTTCATGTGTAAAGGTAAAATCCGGAGATCTACGAAGGAACTCCAAAAGCTAAGGCAGCTCTCTAGGTCCCTAATGACGCTGAGGTGCGAAAGCATGGGGAGCGAACAGGATTAGCTACCCTGGTAGTCCATGCAATAAACGATGAGTGTTCACCCTTGGTCTACACGGATGAGGTGGCCAGCTAACACGTGAAACACTCCACCTGGGGAGTACGGTCGCAAGACCAAAAGTCAAAGAAATTGACAGGGGCCTACACATGCAGTGGAGTATGTGGTTTAATTCGATACAACGCGCAAAACCTTACCTGCCCTTGATATATGAACAAGAAAACTTGTCCTTAACGGGATGGTACTTACTTTCATACAGGTACTGCATGGTTGTCGTGAGCTCATGTCGTGAGATGTTTGGTCAAGTCCTATACCGAGCGAAACCCTTGTTTTGTGTTGCTGAGACATGCGCCTGAGGAGAAAGTCTTTGCAATCGAATTGAGTCGAGGAGCCGAGTGACGTGCCAGCGCTACTAATTGAGTGCCAGCACCTAGCTCTGCTGTCAGTAAGAAGGTATCCGGCGCCTTTCGAAGCACTTTCTATTTCTAATAAGCATTGTTTTTTTATTGCAGCTAGTGAGCTTTACTAATAAGATAGAAAGGGCCTTTCTCGCTTGTTTTGTAAAGTCATTTTTTTGGCCTTATCTTGCAAGTAACGATGACGTCGAGTTGACGGCAGAGAAAGACTTGGCATTCAGGCGAGCCACCCGATGGTGTGGTACGTAGTGGGTTTAGTATGCCCCGCCCAAAAAAATGGCTCTGAAACAAACAAAAAGGTGTGTGCCGCA
Source organism: Solanum lignicaule (assembly GCA_029582545.1). Lineage (NCBI taxonomy): Eukaryota > Viridiplantae > Streptophyta > Magnoliopsida > Solanales > Solanaceae > Solanum > Solanum lignicaule. The sequence goes on from JAJOOF010006046.1 coordinate 14,167, forward strand.
CTCACGAAGGACTGCCAGTGATATACTGGAGGAAGGTGGGGATGATGTCAAGTCTGCATGGCCCTTATTTGCTGGGCCACACACGTGCTACAATGGCAATTACAATGGGAAGCAAGGCTGTAAGGCGGAGCGAATCCGAAAAGATTGCCTTAGTTTGGATTGTTCTCTCCAACTCGAGAACATGAAGTTGGAATCGCTAGTAATCACGGATCAGCATGCCACGGTGAATATGTACCCGAGCCTTGTACACACCACCTGTCACACCCTGGGAAATGGTTTTGCCCGAAGCATCGGACCAATGATCACCCATGACTTCTGTGGCACACTAGTACCACAAAGGCCTTTGGTGGTCTTATTCGCGCATACCACGGTGGGGTCTTCGACTGGGGTGAAGTCATAATAGGGTAGTTGTAGGGGAACCTGTGGCTGGATTGAATCTTTCGCGATAGAAATGCACTATTCCCCCAACTTTCAAACATAGGGGTCTAGCTTGCTTCCACTAGTGGCGAGCGGGCGAAGGGTCCAAAGGACACGTAGCCGGGGGCGAGTCCAAAATCCAATTGTTCCATTTTCCTTCTTCTTCATCAATAGGAAATCAAGACGAAACGGGCACTACGGTAAGACGTGAAAACAACCGATCCCATTCCAACCTCGATATGTGGTATCGTCTTGCGCCATATGTACTGAGATTGTTCGGGAGACATTGTCCAAGCCCGGTGAAAAATGAAATAAAAAAACTTTATGATGTGAAAATCTTACGCCCTTGTTTTTCCAATTTCCCGGCTACTGCTTATTGATTATACTTATTTAAGTACGACGTATTTGTATATTCTATTTTTTTTCTTTTTTAATAGCATCATCCGAGTTTTCAGGACCAGTCAAGGAATTGGAAAATTCCTTGAATGGATTTCTCTGAGCACAAAATAGAGTGCTTAGTTGAATATTCATTGGTGTCGAAATAGAGAACCAAGAGTGGTTGGACATCTATGGTAATTAATGGTAACATTGATTATCATAGACGGTCGGTATACTTTTGTAATCTCCGATCATTAACCAAATCCATACCATTATTGTAGAAAGACAATAATGGTTGTGGATTAAAGTTGATTGATTCCTAAGTTGGAACCTTAGGCACCCCCCCTCCCCCCCCCCCCGAATCCAATTTATTTAGATCAATAGCGATAGTAGATTATGATGGTGTTTTACGACATTAGCATTAAAGAAAATTACAACACTATTATGAAAACAATAATGCATATTTTTAGTACGGTCGAAAGAACACAAAAATTCTCTTGGCGGGGTCTATTTGAACAGACCCGGCAACTAAAGGGACTTCATTTTCGGGTTCCTTTAGTTGTCTCTATGTCCATGCATAAGGAGGTCGTCCTAGCGGGATGCGATTTCATAAAAACAAGTGTGAAACTGAAACGACGTTCAGGTTTTCTGTATACTGCTTTGTATTTAAAACAATGTACAGTTTCCCTTCAGCATTATTACGGTGGGTGTTATTCTAAGAATGACACCATGTATGTTCTAGTTTCATTGACCCGATGTGGAATTCCCAAGATCATACCTTCGGTACTACGAAAACACGTAAGGGCTAAGCCTGATCGTGGTGATTATTTGGTCACGATATATCTATCTTGGTTTGGATTATCAAAATAGATTGGGGTGGCTCCTAATGTGAAGAAAGCGACTTGCCAATCAATTACGACTCCTCACTCACATATTGATAGTGTCCGTGAAGTTCTTGGATAAATGGAAACTTCTTGAAAGAAGCTTCGACCAATGTATCTTCCACATCTCAAATCCATACCTCTTGAAAAGGGTATCAATTGGAAACTAACCTGGAAAAGTACTCCATTACTCGACAACTTTGTCTGCCAGTTTCAATATTCGGTGGATGATGTTGTAGACGGAGCAACGGCTAAATATGTTAAAGAATACAATATCTTTGTTAACTTAAAGGATGAGATAGCAGCGTTCATCCTTAATGTGAATAAAATTCATTCCATTCAAGATGGGTTCTTTTCCCGTGGTATTCTTTGGTCTCAAAGGGTTTTATTCCCATTTGATTCTAATAATACCAGGTTTGCTAATAAATCCCTTGATTTATTTGAAAAACAAGTAGGACCCCCTTTCTCTAGCTTATTAGGGGCCTACCAAGGAGTTCCATTAGTTACTGGTAGATTGGCTTAGGCCATTGAAGGTGGTGCGAAGCGGAGGATCTTTGCTATATGTAATTATATAAAACAAAGACTTCTGCATCCCGTCCATATTTGGGCTATGACTGTACTATCAAGTCATAAGACTGATGGTACATCAACCAAGAACGTCTGTTGCAGTATCTAAGACTTAAAAGACTGAAACCTTGTTACTCTTTTGATTTAAAATCAGCAACAGACCGTTGCCCATTGACTGTTATATACACCTTAATCGAAAAGATTTGGGGATAGTACTTTAGCATCATCAATAGTCAACAATTCTTTGGGTCTTAACACATTTCTCGTAACACCTCCTATGGTGAAGAAGATTAGTGAAGTAGCCTTTCTTACTGGACAACCGTTAGGTTACTACGGTTCATGGTCATTGTTCTCGCTGTCCCATCACTATATAGTGTGGTTGGCGACTTTGAAGGCTTATTTTCTATGAAGAACCCCGTTTGTTGATTATGCCCTTCTTGGTGATCATATCCTTTTCACCGACAAGAAGGTGACCAATCAGTACAGTAGGTTATTAGATAGACTCAGTGTTACCATTTCATTTGCTAAATCAATAGTATCTGAAAATGGAACAACTGAGTTTGCTAAGAGGTTTTGGATATGATCTATGCAAAAAGATATCTCTCCCATCTCTCTTAAAGCTTTAACCTCCTATAGAACGACTGTAGGCCTGTGCCAATTGTCTAGCCAATACACGATTGAAATATCAACTTTATAAAGGCTAGCGGGTGCAGGTTATAAGGTTCATTCTCGCCTGATGTCTACTCAGTCACCACGACGGGAAAGATTAAAGGAGGCTGCTTGTAAACCAAACAGGTTACATCTATTACCTCTTGAATTTTGGATTGGAAGGGGGCGCCCTCGCCCCTCTATCCTTATTTGAAGGCGAAAATAATAGATTATCTACATGAGGCTGTAAAGCCTAAGCAGATACAAATCTTTCCAAAAGATTTGGTATTTGATGGAGAATGGGAAATACTTGAGCGGGCTGTTATCCTTAATTGGATGAAACAGTGGTTGACTTGGCTTTCTTGGTATCATACTGTAGCAATATCACCAGATGCGACCATTGATCAACTATTTGATGTTTCTATGTGTGCCACTTCTGGGAAACGATCAAACGAAGATTATGAATTAATCAAGTTTGGGTACGTTTGGAAGTAAAACGATATGGGAGAAGGTTGGAACCTTTCAACTACACCTAGGTGGTTGTTTGGTCCTCCAACTCTCAGTTTTATATTGGTTGATCAACAGGTATTTGGTGGTCTTCACGGCAAGGATTTACCATCCTTATGGAAAAAGGATATAGATGATAAGAACTTAGGTGCATCTGAGTACATAAACCATTTTGGTAAAATTCCGCAAGGAAGGGTGACCAAGAGGGCGATTGTGATTGCAGTCTGGTTAACTGCTTCCACAAGCACCCAGCTTGCTGATAGGTATTATGTAACAGAAGAATCAGGATCTGCGAGATATGGATATGAAACTGGATATGCTCGAACCGGACCACATCTCGATTTGCACATGGATAATCTATTGTATTACCCTAAAGAGTCATACTCATATCCATGGCATTTTGTCCTTGAAAGAGCATCATCAGTCTAGCTCGTCATGACTCGATCATGACCTTAGGAGAAATTGGTCTTCGCCGGAAGAACGAAAGATACCGGCACGCACATAGCAACTGTCAAAAAAGGGTTCTGTATAGTGGTCTAACCCCAAGGTAATCCTTGGATCTTTCTCCATGCCCGACAAAGAGAACTTGGTGTGAATCGGGGTAGCTAGCTACCACCTCGTCTAACTAATGTACTGATGTAATTCCATGCAAATATGGCTACCCGGCGAACATGAGGTCCCACTTACTATTCATGGCCAGACAAAAAGGGACCACTAGCCTAGAGAATCGAATAGGGAATAGGCCGTGAGTTCACCCGCTTACCCGAAGATGAAGGGGAAGAAAGGGATGCCAGCGACAGAGTAACCGGAGGAGGCATGAAATGAACCCGGAAGGGAAGCCACATGAGCAGGAGTGGAGAGAAAGCGAAAGAAGAAAGGGGTTTTCCCATTCGATTGATAGATTCAGAGTCCCGAACTGAAGCCCAACCCATACTCTGACTAAGAAAAGTGGAAGTTCCTACACTAGGAACATTGACATACAATCTTTTCGGATTAGGAAGCAGAGTATGAACCTGAAACCAATATGAAAGAAACTCATCAAGCAAGATTGAAAGTGTCAAATGTATGTCTCCCACTCTATTACTGGGAGTTAGAACATGAAATGAAGAAGTATTAGAGAACTTTACCGCCCCAAATCTCATTGATTAGGTCTTCGGGATCACCTGATAATCATCTAATAAAACAAATGTCATGACCTAATGGACGTTAGGACTAAAGAAGAGAAAGAGAGGTCCTTGTCAGAGGACCAAGCCACTAGAACAAAGTGAGATTAGCGTAATACAAATTCTTGACCGACGAGCTTCAATATGAGTTTTGAGAAAAGCATGCAAAGCACACTAACCTAACTCAATGAAGGCGAATGCCAGCATTGACTCAGACACACACATGGGCAGTTGAGTAGTGGGTTGATTTGATAAAAAAAAGTAGTATACCTCTGACTGAATCAATATTGCGTTCTCCTTTGCTGCTATGAAGGAAAGAGGTATGGATAGGAAAGCACAAGTTCCGAGTAAGCGGCTTAAAAAGTCTTCTCTTGAACTTGGACCGTCGAGTTATATCTTCGGCTTAGTTAGAAAACCCTCCTATCACTAAAAAGCGAGGTTTTCACTAGAACTTGAGCTGGTAGCCACTTTCTTAGATAGGACTTTCGGCTAGTGTGTAAGCGTCTTTGTAAGCAATACCCTGAAAACTCCAACAAAAAAGATTGAATGCTAGGTTAGTTCACTTATTTCGGGCAACATCTTACTTCATTTGTTAAAGCACTTTATATAAGCCTTTAATTTGAGTACGTTTTAAAGAAGCGAAAAAGTTTCGCCTTGTTCATGGATAGAAGAATAAGAGGAGAAGCAAGAATGGCAATAACCTCCACTATTTCTGCTGCGGAATTGCTACTAGAAGGTAAAATCTCTTTAGAGAAGGAAAGTCCTAATGAAAGCTAGAAGGTAAGTCTATTCTTTTAGGATAGATCAAAAGTTCCATAGATTTAGGTGTAGGAGGAGTAAGGGCTTTTAGCCTAGGAAGACGACGGCGCTAGAGAATCTGTGATTGGGGAAATAATGATTGTCGAAAGGAGGTAGCGGTCTAAGCCTCTTAGGCTTGGCATAGGAACTCTTCTCTCACCCACTGGAAGGAAGTGATGTGACCCTGGTAGGATGAATTGAATTAGCTAACGAATCTTCTGTAATGCTTGCAAAGAAATCAGAAGAAAGGCATTTGCCCCTTGGCGACCCAGAACGAATGGGAAGAAGTGAATCAGAAATGAACTTATATAAGAGCGCTTATTCCGCTTCCTTCTACTCTTGAAAGGTGACACTTTCACGACATTGGATAAATACCATTTGATGTTAAGGAGCTAATCTCCAAGCTCTTCTTTAAAGCTATCTAAGAGTGCTTGGGTATCTGCCTTAAGGCATAGAAATCCTCGACCCTCTTATACATTCGGTAAGCAGCGCCTCCCCAGCCACAACAACCCCCCGTTCACCTGCCTCCTATACAAGAGCATATTGGTGAACATATGTCTCTAGAAAATTGGGAGCAGCTTCTTCAAAATCACAAGGAGGTTGCCACGGTGATTCAAGAGATACACCGGGAACTCCACACACGCGTTCCGGGGGGTTTTCAAGATGATCGCTTCACAAAAATGTTAGAGGAAAGAAACGGAGGGGGGGGGAATGGATGGGGGAAATCCTCCAGAGTCTCCAAATGGAGAGACGCCATAGCCCCTACTTTCGGGAATTCCAAAAGTATTTCCGAAACTATGGGGTTCTGGAGGTACTGAGATGCAACTGTGAAAGGGGGCACGTATGACCCCTCCTGTCAAGAATTATGGCCTTACAATCACTAGCCAATTTTCTTTTCTCTCTTGCCTTTCTTCGTTCATGGTTCGATGATTCTTCTTCCCCTTGTTGTGTTGGCTTGTTCAATCAATCTCCTAGGTTCCTATGGCTCGTCTATAAGAAAGGGGATATACCATAACCATAGGGAAGTAAAGGTGCGAAAAAGAAGCTTTTTCTAAGCGTATATAGTGGTACAGTCCTTCATGCACAGAAGCAAGAAAAGGGATGCGCCTTACTAAGCAAGAAAGGGGAAATTGAAGACTGAGAACATACGAGGTCGGCACTAAAAGACTGAGTTAAGAAATTACGTAAGTCAAGTTCTTGTTCTATATATCATTCTTGATCCTTCGACATTATTGAAGGGAGGGGCCTCGACCTGAAGACTTTAAATAGAGTCCTATCCGCCTCGCCAGTTCCATGCGCCTGTAACGCCCCTCAAAATGAAGTAGGATAAAGTACAGCCTCACATGGGTTTTATGTATTAATAACTTGTTAAAATAATGAAGAATAGCCTTTTTAGTTCGTTTTAAAGAGTTTGGAAGTCAAACGTCAAGGGATGACCAAGACGTTCGGAAACCTAGTCTTTTGTGTGTTGGTGTGTTCTACTATGTTGTTCATGTTTTTATGTGTTGCTTGGCATCTAAAATCAGTGGAGGTGACCCTAGTGTCTTAATAAATGTTTTTAGGGTCAAAACGTTCGGGTATGACTCCACGGGACCACCCTAAGGGTCCCTGAGGAGGACCTCAACCTTTGGCCAAACAAGATTCCAAGGCAGCTTAAAGTTGTGCATGGAGGGAGTGGGTCCGCATCGCGGACATGCTCCACCAATGGCCAAAAAGTGTGTCCGCGTCGCAGAGACACCGCGGATTCTACTGTCTCAAAATTTAATTTCTAGAAACTTATCGGAACACCTCCGCGTCACGGACTTGTTTCCAGACTAAATCTGCGAAAATAAAACTCAAGTTTGACTTGTTTAAAAGGTCCAACTATGTGAGGGGTAGTTTGGGTACTTTGGGGGATTCCATTCCCTAATCCGTGCCTCTTTGCTTTAACTAAGACTTTTTGAATAGTGGCTTGGCTGGCTTTCGAGTTGGGAAAGATAAGAAAAGCTTGACCAATCCATTCTGAAGGGAAGAAGCACACTGCTTAAGATATAAAGCGCAGTGCAGCCACCCCGACTTCCGTCCTATCTTAATAACAGACCTGGATAACAGGAAAGATCCAATACATAGTTCCTTGGTCAGACTGTCAGTGATAATGAGAAGAACCTTCTTCAGATAACCTCCTCGAGGAACTTTTGGCAACACTACCTCATGGCAAGCTTACTGTGTATCCACCACATCCTTTTCCAAAGATTCATTCTGATTGGTTTTATCCATGAACTTTCTTGGCAAAGGCAGGATCATCTTGCAATCCACCTTATCCGGTAAGTTACCTAACAAAACTTGAAACTTTGGCTTATTTTCTTTATTCTTTAACCTGGGTCTAGCTGCTTTACTCACCAACCTTCAAGTCTTCCTCCATCAGGTCATCTTCTGAAACAAAGCCTTCTGAAAGAAAGCTCATCAGAAAACTCTGTTGACGAGGAATGTCCCTTCTCTAGTTTCTTGTGGTTTTCCCAGCCTTACCTTCTGCTGGGTACTTTACCATCAGACCAACATTATATTTCTTCTCTGCTTCAGTCTGTATTTTCAATTCCATTACCTTCTTCCTCAACATCCTCATTTTCTGGGTCCTTGTCAGCTTAAATGATTTCTATTATGTTGGACTCTCTCATACAGCCTCCTTCTCAGGTTTCGGTTTCTGTGCGGCCTGAACCCACTGATCAATTAGTGGGACAGTAGAGGTGTTTGAAATAACCATTGTTTATTCAATCGAAATATCATAAGGGAAGAAAGTTTTTAACGTGGGTCGGCGTATAGCCCACTCCATTCTATCTATGATGCATCAGATCAACTAAGAGAAATCCTGAGTAAAGAGAGAGATTCTCTACACGAGCGAATGACCCGCCAAGTTCGAGCTGACATAGGTGAATTGGACCAACACCTATCAACCACCAATAAGGAGTCGCTTTGGTTACGCAGTTTGGTTAGCAAGCAGGCCACTTATTACTATTATACATTCCCTTTTCTTATAGGTAATCATAATCAGGCTTAGTGGTAAAAGCTTCCAAGAATGATATGTTAACTATATATCCATTCTGCCTGTGTACTCGAGGGCCAATCTCCATCCGGCCCGAGGAAACCTTTCACGCCCCACACTGGATTTATAGGTTGTACTTTTCCGGTTAGTCCATAAGGATCAGACACCCATATTCCGGGACCATACAAGACTGTTACATGAAATGCACCAAAACTAAAGTAAGCCACCCCTGAGAGAAATAAATGAATTCTAAAGATCTTTGGCAAATCCAAAGAGGGTTTTCCTGTACGTTCATCACAAAATATTTCTAGATCCTAATACACCCAATGCCAGATAGCTACCAAAAAGCATAAGCTAGAAAACACAATATGTGCTCCCACTACACCTTCGTAACTCCAAATACCCGGATTCGTTACAGTCCCCCCTGTGAGACTTCAACCGCCCCATGAATTGGTTATTCCGAAACGAGTCATGAACGGTATAACAAACATACCATGTCTCCACATTGGATCAAAAATAGGATCAGAAGGATAAAAAACTGCTAATTCATACAGAGCCATTGAACCGGCCCAACCAGCAACCAAAGTCGTATGCATTATATGAACAGAAAGCAACCGATCAGGATCATTCAATACAACCGTATGAACACGTTACCAAGGCAAAACCATGGAAATAACCCTTATATCAAAGATAAATGGACACTACGTAACTTTATTGCATTGGAAAAGACTAATATGATTATTCTATGGACCACTCTTGTTCAATCGATTATTTCCCAACAAAGGTGTTCTATTCTGTTGGTAATATGGAACAATTATGTTCGTAGGAACAAAGAGAAGCAAATTTATTCTATACTCGATAAGTACCATTACGCAGTGGGGGGGTTGATCCCATTTTCTATGAGCGAATGGGGCCATACTTATTTATCATTAGAAAGACCTATTCGTAATAATTTGAGTTTATTCATTCTATCTTTCTTTATGAATTTTGAGAATGTATGGATAAAATAAATACGAGAAAAACCAATATTCATATTATAAAGACAATAAAAAAAAGATATAAAGCAACGAAGCCATCATAGTATTTTTGAACTCCTCCAAAAGGAAGGATAGCAATTTTCCTATTTACCCATCTGATCTGAGTCTGATAGATTCTATTTTTTTTCTTTCTTCAATAGAAAGAAAGGGGTTCAATTTTCTTGTATAGTCGTATGCACAAAAGATGTCTGTACGATTGTTCAATTATATCTTTTTTCTGTTCTTTATCTTTCTTTTCTCTATGCTTTATCATGCATGATAGGGGAAGCTTTTATTTGGTTATATCATCAGGGTATTGATGCATCAACCTGCTAGTGGTTTTTATATGGCACAAGTAGGTGAATTTGTCCTGGAAGCGAAAGAACTGCTGAAACTGCGTGAAACCCTCACAAGGGTTTAAGCACAAACAACGGGCAACCCCTTATGGGTTGTATCCGAAGATCTGGAAAGAGATATTTTTATCTCAACAACAGAAGCCCAAGATTTTGGAATTGTTGATCTTGTAGCAGGTCAATGAAAATAACATGGATTTCACACAAATCTGTGATTTGATATTTTATCTTCGAATTGAATATTCTATTAAATAGAAGTAATTCATCATCATTCAGTTAGGATCAATCTAAACCAACCCATCATATTATGTATACGATTTAACTTGCCAACTATTAAACAACTTATTAGAGATACAAGACAGCCAATTAGATATGTCACGAAATCCCCCGCTCTTTGAGGCTGCCCTCAGCGTCGAGAAACATGTACTAGGGTGTATGTGCGACTCGTTTAGATCATGAGTTGGCACAAAAAAGCAAGAAAACAACTTGAACAGTATCAACGATTGATACCTATGAATGGGATAGGGATAAGAAAAAAAAAAGAGATTTTCATCATTTGTGGATCACTCGGATAAACGTAGTAATTCGCGAAAGGGGAGTATCTTATAGTTATAATAGAAGGGAAGTATTACCCTATAGTTATAGTACCTACTTTCGCTCTATTGCTTATGATAGACCAAAGAAAGGCACTAATAGATTATAGCAAACTTCTCGCAAGATAGCAATATCTTGATTGCAGGCTTACCAACCAATAGCTACAATACCACATTCCAGCAGTCATTGATTTGATTAGCTTACTGTTCGCGAGAAATTTCGTGTACGGAAATTAATAACTGCAATAACGAAATAAATGTAAAGAAAATGATTTTCTCAATCAAACTTGTGAGTATAACTCTGTGTATCCCCTGATTCTTGTCTCTAATTTCTTTTCCTTGATTCGAGGGCTGAAGTAGCGTATTTCTTGAACTCAGGATGATGTGGACCTCCTTTACTTGATCGTCAAGAATAGTTAGTAGCGCTTCGGAATGATCACGAGGGACAACTTCTCTTGATCACCCTTTCTAGAGAACTTTGAGAAATACGATGTAGTCTATGTCTTGATCTCCTTGTGAATCTTCCAAGATGTTATGGAATTTTCAAGATGCCTCCAAAGAGAATATGTAGCCCCTTTATTTTATATAGGCATGGATTAGGGATTTAGGGTAGCCTCCAAGTAATCCTAATGGACCTTTGGGCTTAAAATATGTGGGTGGGCCATTTTGTAGAGGCCCAACCTAGCCCCATGTCGTAAGATTTGACTTAAGTCATGCAATCTTGACTTAAATAATTAATCCGGATTTATTAACCTAAAATGTTGACTTGGGTCAATATGTCTTGAATTTAGAACTAAGTCCATAGAAAATTTGGACTTAATCCTATAAAATTTTGCATGTCTACACTTACCAAACTAGGTAAGCTAGTCATATAGCTTGCTTAGCAAAAAGTTTAGCCAACTTGCTAGTTTAAATTACTCGTAGCATAAGCGAGTGTAGAGGAATGAACAGAGAATCTCTCGTAGCACCGTAAGGCAACGAAGTTGCTGCATTGCATAGAGGTCGCTAAGATTGCTAGTAAGATTCGCTATTGCAAGTCTATCGAAGCCTACGCTACTTATTGATTATCAAAAAGTGAACCCCCCGGCCCTTCCCACCTGGGGCTACCCCTACCCTAAGATAAGAAGGTTCCCACCCTCAGGTCAGGGAATAGAGCTAATTGCATCGGAAAAAATAGGAATTCCTAGTCCGAATTTTGGACCTGGTTCACGCTTGAAAGCAACAATTCTTCTTCCAATTTGGTACAGAAAATTGTGTATATAAAGAAGAGTTTGTCCTTCTTCAAAGAGATAAAGTCATGCGGCCCTTCAATCCAAGATAGAGGCTTCTGTCATCGTTAGAATCCCGGGACGGGGTAATTACATAAAGAAAGGAGACTTATTTCAAAGTGGTTCTGGTAGCTCAGCTGGACTGAAAATCCTTGTGTGGTTCGAAAGATAGAGAGTTGATGAGGAGGCTTTTCTAAGAAAAAAGGCATGGTTCTTTCAATTCCGCATCCGGGGAAAGCAGCTTCCGCTAAAACCATATCTGCTACTCTGATATTGGCTATTGGAGTCAAATCATAGGATTGAAAGCCGATTGCTACTTTCTTGCCTTGGGACATCGCATTCGGGATAACATAATAAAAAGTCTTGCTCTATTGTCTTCAATCTGGTTTGCTTTAGAAGTAAGCAAGCAAAGACAAGTGGTAGCTAAGCGAGAGTGCTTGCGGTGATGAATAATCTTTTTATTAAACCAAACAAACAGAGGAACAACTATTCCTCATTGCGGTATTTACTCTTGAAATACAGGGTAAGCCAACCAGTAGAAATAAAGTGTAAGCAAGGAATTCTATTCTTGTACCAGTCAACGATATCCTTTATTTTGACAGTATGAATAATATCAAATCTCCTTCGACTTTCTCCTCCCCTTTTGCTCATAAGTAATCTTTTCCCAATCAATTGATTGAGATGATCCGAATCATCAAGGGCCTCCCTGTATTTTTATGTATGTCAATAGGAACTTCGATGGATTGATTTGTTGGTACTGCCTCAACATAGGGAATAGGAAAAGGACAGGTTGTTTCAAGCTACGAAATCCAGTGAATCCCAAGAAGAGATGTTTCATATAGGTGTGGAAGGGCTTCACATCGAACGAGTTAAATAAGACTTCAAAATAGACGTGACTAATGTAATAAGTAGACAAATAACTCCCCGTGTAGATGGTTGTTTTCTTTTCAAAAGCATGAACACATAGTCACGATTTCAGTCCCCGGTAAAGCAATTGTGTCTGGTCTCCATTCATAAATAACATTTGTGCATATTCGCAGGACTAGTTCGACTGACTCTACTCCTACTGCACGCATGGGTCTCTGCCCGCTTCCTTCTTATAATAACCATAACTTTCTTCTTCTTTTTTTCGATTCATTCCTTCCCCCCAATCCAAAATTTTCAGGTGAAAAGAAGATAAGTGACTGAGAGTCGCAGGATTTTGAAAGCACCGCTTCTAGCCTTTCAGCTTCTTCAAAGAGATGATGGATACAAAGCGGTTACCACTTGTAGGCTCCTTCACCAACTAGTCCAGGCTATAACTTAAAAGAGTGCACGAGTAGAGGCAGAGACAGAGTTGCCCCCTCTTTCGATCATGCCTAGCCAGATTCTCTCGATCCAGCCGAACTTACTTCGATGTAAGATGGAGTTGAAGTCTTAGGGTAAGCAGCTCCGTACGCCATTCGGATATCAGCAGTGTCTGTCTTAAGGCAAGCTCCTGCATCTCTAGGGATAAATGCATCTTTTTTTTTCTGCCTTCTCCTTTCGCTCTAGCGCTTCCCTCTTATTGTTGATAAAGAAGTTATTTCATCCCTTCGAGCCTCTTGCAGTGACAGAGGCAGGCCTAAGGGTTGCAAGCCCATCCAATTCAATTACACAAAAAGAGAAACATATGTCGATTAAGAATTGAAAGTCGACATTCGTTAGATATGGCCCACGTGTTGTGCATCTCTGGTGTTCTGCTCGAGGAATAGAAAGAGTTTGTTGCATCAGCAAAGTGTATTTGTCAAAAAGGCTTACTTAAGCTCATCGATGTGTACTCCTAGGCTATGAAAGAGAGGGCAGACCATGAATTGAATTAGATGCATCGAATGCCCTTGCCCTGTTAGCAAGAAAACAAGGAGTTGCTATTGATTGAATCAGGAAGAAGATAACCTCGAACGGACCTTAGTATGCCTTTCCGCAGTGAAATTACTAATTTAAAGAAATTATTGACAACTGAAACAATTGATTGCCCTTTATTTGTTCCTTCCCGAGTGAAGTGACTCACACTAAGCCCCGCTTCCTTACTTAGGTAGATTCATCTCCTTCCTTTTTTTGAGAGAATCGTGGTAAGGGCTGAAGATCGAGTTCATGTTTTTTTTTGGGCTTGTGTAAGGATTTCCCTATCGATTAGCTGGAGAAGGGGCAATTGACTTCCTCCATTCATTAATCTATTCAAGTGGGAGGAAAAAGACTTTTACGCTTTATGGTCTGAATTCAACGGATCTCAAATCATCCATTTCTGAGCTTCAAGCCTTGCAAGCTTTCAAAGTCTTGCATTCATTTCTGTCTCATTTTCAGGTAGAGTGTACATGGCCCCTATAGGAACCCCCTGATCTGATGGGGGAATTCCTATAAAAGAGGCTCACTTGGGAGGAGCGATAGAAGAGATAGTCTCATTCAACAGGAAAGCTTTGTGCTTTTTCTAGCCTTGGCACAGTTGCTTCCTTTATTGATTTAGCCTAGCTCTTGGCATTGGTATATGGAATAGAGCCTTTCCTTATAGCTAGTCTTTTGACTTACTCTGGAATACGGATTTTTCATGCCTATCTTTATGGGAAATATCATATCTAAAGTTGATACCGAATATCTTTCCTTATCAATTTCATGGTTCATTCCAGTCTTTAGTAAGTCAAGGCATTAGGGAAGCAGGAGATTGATCCTCTCTTTCCATCTCTCTTGCCGGCTTAGCCGAACTACTTGAACTCGAGTCATTCACTTCCTTAAGCCATGTCCATACTAAAAGAGCTAAATCGGATGGTGAGTAGATTCATTCCGTTGCACGGGATTCTGTAACAGGAAAAAAGTTGACCCCTACTACCAATCCCACATTTGAATCTAAGAAAGAAAGTGAGTCTCTCCCTAAAGCCCTAAAGTATCATCCCACGGGTACATCTTGACTATGAAAAGCAGAGAGATAGATCACGCCTAAAATCTACCATTTCTATTAAATAAGATACCACATCCGATTTGATTGAACTCACGGATCCAATCGCCAAGGAAAGGCCAGTCTACTGACTAAGGTTAAAAGAATTTACCCAGGCATGGGATAAAGGGCACGAAGAGCCGAGATGGAAAATCGAGCAGCCTATTGCGCTAATGGCAATGGATGAAAGGGAAGAGGGACGAAATGAAGACGGGGTTTACTCAAACGAGTTGAATAAGCAAGCCACTAAGATCAAATTGCTCTTGTTGAACCAGCTACTAAACACCACGTCATTTTTTTAGCCAAATTAGCTTGGGATAGCTTGGTTGGTGAGAGAATTTTAGCATTAATTTGATTGATAGATGCAAAGAATTCACCTAACTAGAACTCTGTGAGTGAACGCAAAGAAGCAAACCAGACTAGACGAAAAAACTCTGAGTAAACAAAGCAAAATCCCATCTGGCCGATCTCAAGCTGGATGAGAAGGCAAACCAACCCTCCGAAGAAGGAAACTATGACTAATTAGACCATTAGTGACCAAATGACAAAGTCGACATAGGAAAAGAAGGTGAGATAGGGGATGGAAGAAGGGTAGTCTTTAAACAGGTATTCCTTCTTATAGATATCATCGAAAAAGTGGAAGACTAGGAAGACTTTTCTTTGTCTCATCCACACCTAGGAAAGAAAAGATCAGATCAGTAACAACAGACTTCCAGTTCCTTGTTCCCATGAAAGCATGAGTGAACGGTCAATTATTGTTGAGAGGATTTGAAAGAGTCGAGTCTGTAATAGGCTTATCGGATGGGTAAGAAAGAGTTCGATCTATCCAATTCAAGTTCAAGACCAGTTAAGAGAGCTACGTCCAGCGGGGTTGGGCTCATCATCCTGAATCGAAAATGAAAGGAATTGGTTGTGAAAGACCAGATCCGTTTTTTCATCAATTGTAGTATCTATGCGCCGATCCTTTTATATTTACAATGCAATTTCTATTATAGGAAATGAGGTTTTAGCCCACTTTAAAAGAGTCCTTAAGGTCATAAAGAAACCTCAAAAATGAGTTTTCTCGAGGTTAATTCTATTTTCCGATCGTAGTATACAGCATTACCGGTCATAGTATTAGGAATCCCATCCCTAACGAGCGAGAAGTTAAATAAGTGCTCTTAGCCTTTTTCTTGACAGTAGGATTTGGGAAGCTCTTCCCTTTTGTTCGACTTGTCTATTGAATCAGCTATTTTCCAGGAGTACGGAAAAAGAAAATCTTGTGTTAAGGATATCGCTTTTTTAGAATGATTTGATCTATCAATGGCAGCTATATGAGATAGCCTCGGTTCGTACCTTCAGAACAACCAGAATAGGAACAGTGGACCTAAGCAAAGGAAAAGATCGATCGTAAAGAAGAAGGGGATTACCAAAGGAAATTCCCAAACAAGATAGGATCAGATCTAGCGGGACGGAACTCTACAGACTTGATTAACGGGCTTTCCATTCAAAAGGCAACAAAGAAAAAGAAAGAGATATGTGGCAAAGAATGAATTGATAGAGGTGGTGAGTTTAACTGATATAAAACAGAATCAAAAGGGCTAGAAGCTCTGGCCGGTAACGAAACTAAAGCTTCACACGGGTCTTACTTCTTACGAACTGCAAATAAAACTCGTTAGCTGGGAATAACAATGCCTAGCAGTACGATTAAATCTGATAAAAAGGTGGAATAGGTAGTCTTTAAAAACTAGGGTTGCTTTCTCTGTTGGTTTAATTCGAGACCTGTCAAGTTGAGTAGCTGCGAGACCTGTCAAATTCCCACTTGATCCTGCAAGTCTATAGTCTATACTTTTTGCTTTGATGGCAATCATTGGTCGCTTGCTTATTTTGAAGTACTGGTGCAATTATACCTTCCCTGTTCTCGCTACTACTTACTATTACAACGTAAATAGTTTCTTTTATCATTCGTCCTTCAAAGATCTTTATTCACTCCTTACTTAGCTTAGGAGTGGGGGAAACTGAACATCAATCAAATAAGTAGGTTTATTTCAGAGGAAGGTCTGTCTTATTGAATTTCTCCTTGAATTCCATCTGAAGCCTGAACTACCAACCTTTCCTCTTTATTTGAGAAAAGTGTAAAACCTATGTAATTCATCTTAGGTCCATGTTAATACGAATTAGTGAAATGATGGATGATTAAGAAGTGGAATAAGCAAGCAAAGAACCCAACCAAGCAAATCGAATCTCCTTGACCCGGGCACATCAAGCAGTTTCTGTGCCGGAAAAAGCGGCATCATTGACTCCAAAGAAGTAAACAAAAGACCGTCGGCAAGCAGCACCAACATCGATAGCGGTAGTACAATTCTATCCGTTGAAGTCTTGGTCTACCAGTGGGTCGTCCTATGAGTAACTCTCGCAAACAAAGAAAAAAAGAGATGGAATTCAAGCCAACAAAGGAATGAGGTAGGGCACGGGAAAGGTAAAGAGAAGGGGTCGTCGTTGGTGCATAACAGAGCTTTCCTACCAACGATCTTTCTCGGTGCATAAACGAGGCTTAGCCTTCGAAGTACCGCATAAGAAAACCAGTAGACCTTGAATTGCCTGTAAGAAAGGCCTTATAAAGAGGATTTTACTATTGTATCAAATCCACATATAAATCATGTACGCAAGTTGGCACAGCGTTTTCGCTTTAAAAATATTTCCCTCATTTGGTCTGCGCGGTCAAATCGGCTCTCCTGCCTGTGTATCCCATGCCCAGTGCTGCTGATCTGTCTTATGGGAGAGATCCACCAATTCCTATATTTCAATGTGTTGTATCCTCTACAGGGGTGGAGGACCCTCTATTCAATATATGATTTCCTGCCCAGAGGGATATAGAAACATTGAATTCGCCAATTTGCGAAATTTTCTTTGATTCTTGACACATGTCATACTGGATTTGAAGAAATAGAAATGAAAGTCTACTTCCGCTAGAGAAAGTTGAATATGAATTAAACCAAAGAGGAGTTTTTGACTCAAAAAGTAGTGGCAGAAAAGGAAGTAGCACACCAGTATGAACTCCTTCTTTTAAATATCAACTCAAGGCCTCCTTTCCTTACTTGTTGGTTTGAGTGCTTTATCGAAGGATCGATATAGAGAAAAAATGCTTATATTTCTTACCTAAGCCCGCCTACCTTGGGATAAGCGGTTACCAGAAGTTTGAAGTTGACTTTAATGAGCAACACTTCCTCACAAGGTCACCAATGCAGGCTCCTTTAGCCGCTTCGATTGTTAGATCTCACTTCACACCAATAGAATTGTAAGCTTTCTTCTCTGCCTCAGCTTGAGAGCTCCTTTCTACATCATGATCTGGCCCTCGATCGACTACGGCTATGGTGCGATTCCTGGCATATGTACACCACAGTAGCTAAGGCAACCCTGTTCCAGCTCGCATTATGTTTGAAGTTGAGGATTTCACTTCTGATGTAGTCAGTGATAAGCTAAGTTCCGTTTTTATCTTTAGCCAGCCTGTGACTGCCTGGATAGACTAGTCTATGCTCAGCCAACATTTTGAACTTGTCTCTATACTGACAGTTCAGGGGATAGAAGAGAGAGAAAGGAAAGGAAGTAGTTTCGAAAGGAGAATCCACCAAGCTAGCGCGCTCCTCACCTCAATGCTACACTTCGGCAGCTACGGACAAAGACGCTTCAGAAGAAAAGCTACATCCACTACCTGCATTCACCCTGATAGGCTAACCCGAGCTTACCCTGGGCCTTACCGCCCGAACCAGCAAGACTAATGTCTACTTATACGTTTGAGAGGTCCACTTATACTATTGATAAAGTCTCTAAATTAATAAGGCCCCGGTTGTGTTGTTATATAAGATGAAATTCAATCTAACAAGGGGACTACCTTTGGCTACTACAAGATCTTTATAAACCAAAGAATGAGCCTACTTTACGCACTTCCGCAGTAAGCAGGCAAGGCCAACTACACAAGCAAGAAGGTATCACCTGCGGCTTCCAATCCAATGACAAGAAAAAGATGAAGAAGTAACTTACTATAGCTTACCTCCATGTGCCCATAGCTTGACCTCCGCCCTTTTCTACCTGCACAGATACCTTCCCTCTCCTGCAAAGCGAACGTAGTCAAGCAATGGAAGGAGAAAGGAAAAAGACCTTCCTTGCGCACAGACATACCATCTTTAGCAAATTCCCTCCTTCCCAACCTCTCCTACAACATCCATTTCATCAAAAAAGGACGGAGCAGGCACATTGACTATTCTGATTGGGCATAGACTGGGAAAAAGTAGTAGCTAATGGAAAGCTAAAAGGTATTGGCGAAGAACTAATGGAGAATCTGATATAGATTGAAAATATGGAAAGCTAAGCTAGCTAACGAAAGGGTTGGGATACGCCTCGCCCTAGTACACCAACCACTAAGAAAGATTTTGTGTTTTTCCCCTTTCTGCCAAACCAGAATGAGAGCCAATTGGGTGGATCAGAATGTCCTTATTTCACAGCGCTATAACATTCTAAAGTTAGAGTCTGACTATCTCTATTCTAAGTAACATTCGAGAAAGCACACGCTAAGCAGATCTTTACCAAAGCCATATCTCCATAAGAATTCAAAGCAGCCTACTCATTGGTAGTGAAAAAGCAAGAACATAGATCTGTTTAAGAAGCTAAGAGCCACTCATCTGAGCCAGCGGATTCGAATTCTGCTATGCCGGTGCACAAAGCAAGCACAGAAGGGCTGTGTAAATCTTTGGTCTGTCTATCACTGCCCATGTTGGGATGACTCATTTTTTTAGGAAAGAGGACCTCTATTGATATTGAGTGACCTGTTGATAGGCTATAAGTAGGTCGTTTGCTATTGCTATAAGGGTTGCTCACCTTTATACGGCTTGGCTTCGCTATCGCTCGTAATGGTCGACAGTATTCCTGCTATACCTGAATTCCTATTATTTAGAGCTAGAAGCTTCGCTAGAAGCAAGCAAGATGAGTTCGCTTTGCTTCGTAAACAAGGCTCGTTCCGTACTTTACTTACGAGCTCGTATAGTACTCACCCCTTTCTCTAAAGGTTCTTATGCACTCCACTCGCTGTCTACTAAACGAGCGAGCGAGCGAAACTCTCAATTTAGTGTCTTTCCACAACCTCCTCTTTGATTTCCGCTTAAGCGTCCCCCTCATACGGCTCCCCAACTAAAGGAAGAATTCATCTTTAAAAATAAAGGAAGAATTCATCTTTACGAATAAAAGAAGAATTTATCTTTCAAAAGGAGATCCTGGTTCTTGATAGCTTTTTCAACCCGATGAAATCAAAGGCTTTGTGTTGTACCCAACTGCCTAATTTCTCTTAGGTGCAAAGCCTAAGTCCTTTCACTAAGCACTTTTCCATTTGGGGAGAAGATGAAACCCCGGATCTGGTTCATCTTCTCAATAAGAGATTCAAGGGAATAGCCTCTCCGCATAAGTTCAGTAAAAATGGATTTTTCGATCTCCAGTTGTTTTTCCACAACAGGGGCTAGCCCTTCCCCCATTAAAAAAGAAGTAAGAAGAAGGGTTCTTAACCTGTTTTTGAGTTCTCCTCGACATGTGTCATCATCCAGAAGCGGGGATTTGTTGAGATCCATTTCGGTCCTTCTCGCCGGGCCGCCCCAAGACAAAAAGCTTTCTAAGGGAGAGGCGACCAGTACTGGCTCTTTGTCTGGGGTTTGCGGGATTAATTGATTGGATACCCGAGAGCCATAATCTTTCCTAGGAACAACTTCTATGACGATAGGCATAAAGGCATGATTAGTTCCACAAATCTCACTGCACTGACCATAGTAAACTCCTTCTCGTTGTACCGAAATAGAGGTCTGATTTAAACGACCTGGTACAACATCACATTTGACACCTAAGGAAGGTACAACCCAACTATAAGGTACATCAGCAGATGTTACAATAAAATGTATATGGCTCTTTGCTGGTAGAACCACTCTATTGTCGACTTCTAATAAACGTGATTGACCCAATTCTAGATCATCTTTAGGAATCGTATAACTGTCAAAAGTGAGTGACTGTTCATCGGAATTGTTATAGTCCGAATACTCATAAGGTAGGGTCGACACCCCCCCCCCAAACTGTACTTGCAAGTTTCCCCACAAAAAGCTCTCCACTCCTACTCTTAGAAAGAACACTATTTTTCTTTAGTTAGGTAATTCTCCCGACCGTAAGACCTTTTATGAGTAAGGTTAACTGAAGGCCAGGGAAAGTTTATTGGCAAGAGGGAACCATTTCTCACCCAGCCCTACCTACCCTATGTATTCGAGGGAGAGGCTGGAACCAAAAAAGACTAAGTTCCACACATATAAGACAGGCAGAAGGTATGGGATGAGTAGTTTCTTGAAGAGTGAATTTGATCCTATAGTCGTCTTCTTTGTTCGAAAAATGCACAGTGGAAAGGGATGCTAGTCGGCTGGGCGAAGTTGTAGCCAAAAAAAGGAAGATCCAGAGTGATTCCTCACCTATCCTGTCAGGGGCCTAGTGAAACGCTCAAGTATAGATTCCCTATGCTCATGGAAATGGTCGGGGCCCGCCGGCCCGTAGATCTAAAAGGATCCAGCCATAGGCCTGACGGGATATCGTTTGTCCACAAACAAAACAAAAACAAGGTTGGTTCTTAGTAGTAGTTCATGAGACCTCGAATTTCCACATTCCAGCGTGCATTATGCCAACAAGTCCCACCACCAACTATAGCTGAGAATTTGAGTCACCCTTTTTTTTCCAGAAATAGAATAGAATAAAGAATGAGATAGTCTATATCCTGTATCGATCATAGGATCACTTTATGAATAGTTCAATTCTCTGTGATCTCCCACCGTTCACGACATCCCTTCCTTCTCACATGAACGGCTCCTCGGTGGAAGAGTAGAAGCGTTGGTCCCTTTAGGTCAACTTGCTTGTGCCTGTTGTTACCTACCATAGGACCTCCGTCCCCGAAGCGAAGAAAGAGGAGCAGGAACAAGAGGTTGTTCTCTCCTTACAGTCAAGTGGCTTTCCGCTCCTCACCCGGCCCAGTAGTTCCGCAACTACTACTGTGGTTGTTGCCAATGGGGATCCCCCATTCCGAAAGGTTACTAGGTCAGCCGTTAGGTCCAAAGTTGTATACCACTGCTATGGTGCCGATAGATTCACTACTTCAGCGCCGTTATCAGACATTGCAACCTGAGCATCTATTTCTCGTATATTATTCCACACCGAGAAGAGGGATGTGTACCTCCAGCAACAACAACAATGGAACCATAGGTTCCTATGGTGGGAGCATTTCGGGGTATAGGTCTAACCACCTCAACTCCCCATTTCTGGCATGCTATAGTTATTAAAGTCTCTCGACGGCGGGAATGGGAGATTACCGGTAGGCAAGATGCTTCACGAACCCTATTCAACTTTAAGGTATTTCGCTGCACTTTAATCACCCTCGTGAAGAGGCGCACTCCGATACCATTGATGTCCAACAGCTTTTATAGTAATGGTTGGATCTACTACTACCTCGTCCATTGAGTATAACAGAGCAAATGATGGTATAGCAATTAACATAGGGATGATACTAGGAAATATGGTTCGAAGAATCTCGATAGTAGTTCCAAGAAGAATCCTTTGCGGGATTGGATTTTTTTATAGTGGAAATGCATAAAGTGCGACCCAAGATCAATGAAACGAAAACCAAAATCAAAATAACGAAGAAAAAGACATTGTGATGTAAGACTGTTATTCCTTGCATTATAGGTGTTGCTGCATCTTGAGATCCTAATTGCCATGGTTCCGCTGCATCACAAGGAGCAATTGTGAGGAATAGCCATTCTAGAACAATCATTTGGTTTGGTTCATTCATCACTACAACATTTTAGGCCTGTAGCCACCCTAGAAAAGTGTGGCCCAAAATAGCAAAAAGTGTTGCCTTTAATCAAAGGCCACACTTTTTGACTTTAGGCAGCGCTTTCTCCGAGGTGGCCTAAACTAGCGTAACCTTTGACCTAAGGCCACACTTTTCAAGTTGTGCCTTATAAGCAACGCTTAAGAAGTGTGCCCTATTCTATACAAAGGCCACACTTGTAGAAACTTATATGAGAACGCTTTTATGACCTGAAACAACACTTTTTATGTGTGGCCTTTGCTTCCTCATTGGCCACACTTTCAAACGTGCCATTTGATACCTCTTCTAAAGTAACATTTATGAAGTGTATTCATTACTAATGTACATGTCATAATTTAATATCAATGATTCACACAATTGATGTCTCTGTGATCACACATTAATAAAGACTATCGCAAATACTAAATTATATGATAAATAACACAAAAATATATATATTTGTAATAGAATTTGAAAAGGAAACATCTAGGAACACATAGTAATAAAACAATATTTCAAAATGTGCACTAGCAATGAATTCCATAAAATAAAATATAAATTTAACATTGTAATTCAAAAAGTTTGCATGAACTGCAATTGATTGAATTGACTTGTGGCCACCATTTTAATTTCCCTTGACATACCATCTCCCACCAAAGTACCACCGTTGAAGTCCAATCCCAAAATCTGAAAATGGAAATCTACGTAAGACAGATTAAATGTTCAACCAATTAAAAAATAAAATATACATTGAATCCTTATAAAAATCCTTTCACTCCTTTCTATAACTAAATATAAAAGAAATATGCAACTGTTACTTTGAGAATACAATCTGTAGCAACAATGGCCTGCTAGACTTTAGTTATTGAAGCCTACATTTCCCTACAATAATAAAAATTATAAACATAAATTTACAAAA
The DNA here is from genome assembly GCA_029582545.1 of Solanum lignicaule. Classification (NCBI taxonomy): domain Eukaryota; kingdom Viridiplantae; phylum Streptophyta; class Magnoliopsida; order Solanales; family Solanaceae; genus Solanum; species Solanum lignicaule. Next base: position 37,499 of record JAJOOF010006046.1, read on the forward strand.
GATTTAGAATTATTTCCTTTCATGGCCTTCTATTGTATTCTGCCTTCATGTAGATTTCAATATCATACTAGTGCATATCTAAATCCACTTGATACAATTGAACCAAAGATTCATCAACAAACATGACTTAAAAACCACCAACATACGACACTATTCAATTAAGAAATATCATGGTTGATACCTTCAACATCTCCAAAACTTTACAACATAGTCGATGAAACATGGCAAATGCTGCAACTACAACATTTTGCGCACCAGAGAAAAGGGTCAAGGGCTATGATCACTATATATTTGAAGGAAAGATATCCACATTGTTCATTACGCTCAATCTTTCTACAGGGCAAGTCTTCTCTGACACTATATTGATATATTATGGCTTTATTGAATGTGATTATCAAAAAGAAGGAGAAGATGGAGCACAGTGAGGGAAGTAATCAGTAATGAACATGATTGGCACATAACCTGGGGGGAGGGGGGTTATTGTACTAATGAAAACAAGTAAAATATGCCATGTATACAAATATAACCCTAAGCATGTTGTGACTTATCAGTCACTACCCCAACTTTTTCAAAGAAATCTTCATTCACATTCAAAGCTAGAGCAACGTGTGAGAGTACTATTTTACCAAGATTCCTAGTTAGCAGTAAAACAACAACTTATTTAGTATAATTCCACAAGTAGGGTCAGGGGAAAGTGGTGCATACACAACATTACTCCTATATTGTTAAAGTAAAGTCATTGTTTCTGAGACAAAACTAACTATGTAAATATAATAGAGTTGATACTTGCAGAATAACTCTGTAATATTATTCCATCGTAGATCTCTGACATGGCAAAATTTCTACATTCCCAAAATAAAAACATAACATATTTAAGTGAAGCAGTGTACTCCTATTAATTAGAAAAACAAGAAAATAACAATTACTATGCCTCAATCTTGTACAAGTTTGGAACGATTGTATAAATCTATACTGAAAAATGTGTCACAAAATTAAGAAAGAGTATGGATATATACCTTCGGGAGGCCACTAATTTAGATTACCATAGGGTGATATGTCTTCAGGTGCTCCAAAACAGATTCTTTCTTTTGGATCCCCTGAAATTTAATTCAAAGGTAAAGTAAATGAGCAACATAAAGAAAGGTGTCGAGATCAACTAGCACGCACCTCAACTAATTGTACAGGATACTACAAGTTTACTACCTACCACCAAGTATCGGATATTTATGTGCACCAATGTTTGGACAAATAGGAAGAACAAGTAATGACATTTCTATTAAATGTATATATATGTTTAAATTATTATTTTTTAAATTATTATTTTTACTTATATATAGAAGATATTGAATCTCCTTGACTTTCTGTATATTTTTGAACCCCTTTAACTAAAATTGTTTCTCTGCCACTATCTATAAACTCATGTCATTAAGCGTAAAGATCTAAAGGTTAACATTCCAATTGTTTTTTCAATGAATAAAAGTTTGAGTCGAGATGTTTATGATTCATTTAGTTAACTGTAACTTTCAGCCTTTTCAAGTGAAGAGTCCAAGAACCCAAGCATTTTAAAATAGAAGTGTGAGTCCCTTCAAAAAAAATTAACAGTCCTATAATAGCGACCAAGTGCTGAAAAAAAATATAATCTCTTTTCCCAACAAACAATTCAGCGACATGTAGAAATATAGCATATTTTCTTATCACTTTCTCCCAGTAAACAATCTAACATCTTTTACAGCACTTTAGTTGATTTTGATAGTATTGTGTTTCTAAGGGCAGAGGAGGCAAGCACGTTTTGGTAAGTCTCTTATCTCTCATCATTTATGTACACAAATTAATTAAAGGAAAATTAGGCAAAGTGCCATGAATCAATCTTCCATTAAGCAAAAACATATATTGTTATCAAAACATCGAGAAAATTTTATATCTAAAATTTAAAACTATTTAGAGGTAATTTTAAGTTGATAGTCAGTGTATATTTAAATTATATATATTCAACTTTTTGAGTATATAATCAATGTATTGGGTGAGCAATATTATATAGTCAATGTATACTTTTTATGACTTTTGACTATTTTAATGTTAATAAAACCATGACTACATTTGTTGTAAAGTAGTTACTTTATCATATATATTTGAAACCTATCCCAAGAATTAATTTGAAATTTCCTTTACAAAAATATACCAGCGGATCACATAATGGCACAAACTTGTTTGCATACAGCTTCATGCTTCTTTCAAGATCAAAATGATTCAAATAAACAAGCCTTAAATTATTCCAATCATATCATTATTTTCATGTTTTTTAGTTGAATATTAAGACTGCCTTCAGTTCTTTAACATACATACATACACACACAAGATGTCCCCCAAATTCGTAGTGGCTCAATGTACAACATATGTACAACATATTGGTAGCAATGCAAAGAAAGGAAGGACCCACCTATTGGAGACCTGAATTTCTTGACAAAAATTGGAAAGCGAGGATTTTTAAGACAATTCACACCTGTAATTGCAATTACTATGGTTGTGGTTGTGGCTGTGGCTGTGGTTATGGCTCGCATGCTACATGTCTCTCTCCAACTGTGGTTATCTTCTTCTGTAGTTCTGGTTTATTGCCTCTTACTAGTTTGTCAATCTGCTCCCCGTCCTTGAGGAAGAAGAAGGTTGGAGTTGCTTTGATATCCCTGGTAAACTAAATTCCTTAACCAAACAAATAATGAAAATGAGCTGTCAAAACTTTCACATTACTATAGCAAACCAATCCAACAAATATTGTTATCATACAAATGTTTGCATCCTATAACACATTCAAGTTTTGTTCATTCATCTCCCAGAATAGCCAGAGTCATAATAGAGTAGAAATAATTTATTTTTTGAAAACAGCAAGACCAAAAGAGTTAGATAGTTGGGAGGCAGAAGGGTATAGAATTGAACACTAAAATTTTTGCTACTTATCGTATGCTCATCAACATCGACTGTTAGAAACATCAGAGAAAGATATTTCTCAGACAGCTCACAGTAGAATGGAGAAATCATTCTACATGGACCACACCATGAAGCACTGAAATTTGCAATAACCTGCCAAAATTTCACTTGCGTAAGAAAGGTCCAAAATGCCACAATACTATCTGCCCTTAGAAACACAATACTATCTACTACAAGCTGGACTCCCTTAAATTAACACAAATCATATCAACAACACAAAAAAAACAAAACCCACAAGCCAAATTTGTAACAACACACAATAAACCCAATTGAAATAAATTTAGACATTTGAAGATAGAAATTTCTACCTGATAAACTATATTCCAACAAAATCCTTTCAGTATGATGCAACTTCAAGACATCTTCTTCTTCAGTGAAGCATTTCGTTTTGTACATGATGAACAAAGAGAAAAATATGAGGCATTTTCGTATGTAGGCAGTGAAAACCCATGAATGTGAAAAATTTAGAAAAAACTCAAACCATTCTACAATTTGCTTTCTGAAATATCATTACTTCATGTATTGATGGAAGAAATACTTGTTGTTTTGTGAGCTATGAGAAATTTCTGAAAGGAGGCAAACACCGTTCTTACTAGCATTTGAGAGGGTTTTTCAGATTTAGGGCAAAGACTTGAGACTTCAAAAAGTTTTTATGTTTTATAAAAAAATTTACCAAATAAAAATAGGAGGGAGAGTGAAAAATATGCTGGAGGGAATCTAATACTTAAGTGAAAACATTAGGGCCACACTTTTAATGTGTTGTTTTTACAATTATAAAAATAGCACACTTTAAAAGTTGGTCATATGTATAAATAGGTGTTGCCAATTAAATCATAATGTAACAACGCTTATAAAGTGTAGCTTATACCATTAAAGAATACGTTTTATAAGTGTTGCCAATATTACTGAAGCCAAAAGTTAAAAACTTAGGCTACACTTTAAAAGCGTACCCAAAAATATTTTAGGGAACACTTTATAGGCATTGCCAAGATTTAGTGTGGCCGTAGTCCTAAAATGTTGTAGTGCGTTGACTGCTCTGCTCCCCCACAAAAAAAAGAGACTGAATTTCTTCCACCTTCCCTATACGAGTAGTGGAGAAGTATAGATTTAGTTGGTTGTTGACCAACGGAAAGCATGCGATCAAAAAAAGGAAGAATTTATTTTCTAAAAAAAATCTCTTTCTTTTTTTTCCCCAACGACAAAGGAACTTACGGGCGGGGCATTTTCGGGGGCTAGTGCGCTTCCCATTACTCAATAGGGCAATTCCTCGCACATAATCAAGGGAGCCATTGAAAGGTGACTAAAACACCAGAAACGAGGACTACCCGAGCTAATGATAGACGCAAGAACACTTTCCGGCCAACTCCCATTAATTGATCATAATGATATCGTGGAAATGTTGTAAGGACCCATATATATATAGAAATAGAAAAATAATCACCTTGATACTAAACTAGATCGACCCCGGAATCTTCTTGGAAATAGGAAGATCTAGAATAGGCGGCCAACCTCCTAGAGAGAGTGATGTGCATAGACCAGGTGAGTAGGAATGCAGCTCCGTGGACCGTTCGTCGGGCCTTATAGGTGGTGGTATCAGACCCTTCTCAAAGGAACCGTACGTGACACTCTCGCGTCGTACGACTCCATCCCAGAAGCAGGACCGTCCTTTCCTTTGACCAACGGGCCCCCAAACCTTTATGATTTTGTGCCGAACCGGGTCTCTATCTTTGAACTTCCTGTTCCATGAGACCCCAGGTCTCGCTGTTTATGTTTTCTAGGTCACACCTTAACCTCGTTAGAAAGTGGAGTTGGCTAGCTTCTGGGATATCTTTTACGTCACCGCCCACATAGTCTGCAGCGTCTTTCACTACATCGTATTTGCCGGGGCTGAATCCCCTTTCTTGAGTGATCGCCTTCTCTCGTTGGCAGAACGCCTTGATGAGTGCGTCTAGTTTGTTGGGGTGACACTCCACCTCTTTATACTCTTAGGAGACGAGAAACTCTCGTTCCCTTCTGGCGGTAGCTTCGACGAGCTGGGACGTGGAAGTGAAAACCCTAAACTAGAAACCCTACCCTTCTTTGCTACTCACTATCTAAGAGGCAAATCCGAAGTTGATTCTCAAGGCCCGGAAGCTTCGGGATTGAATACCCCTATGCTCCAAGTGGCTAGCTTTGCACCCACTTGCACGCTTCCTTGCAAGCACGAAATCCTTAGTTTGCCTGCTACCACACGGGCCGGTGTACTCCTATCGCTAACCTCGAGACAGGATATACTCTAAGAGCCAACCGACTCATTATCCTTGGACGCAAGGATTAAGAAGTAGCGATGTATCAGGGGCTGCGTTTACCTTCCGCTCAGGAACAAGAAATGGAGCTATTAAGTTAAGGTACCGCTTTCTTTTTTCTAGCCCCTCGTTGGGTTCCCTATCGATGCGTGTATGCCTTCATCGAAGAAAGAGGGGGAATCAAAAGAAATTTTCATACAACTAGGCCTAATTCAATCGATGAATCATTCTAGAACTAATTTTGCTAGACTAATCTAATCTTATTGAACCTTAGATGGGAATTAGGGCAATGCCTGGGGCAGTCTCTGCCTTCTTAACATGTGGCACACCAACTTGAAGTCTAATTCGAAAATCTCTCTCTACCTTCACAAAACATCTCGCGCCCTTCTCATAGTTTTGACTTGCTCTTAGGCTACCATTGACCTGCTTCGCGAGACCATTTCGGTCTACACACATGGCTAAGCGCTATTGGGCGGAGCTTTCTTAATCCAAGCTAACTAATAGAAGAAAAGAGAAGAAAGGAAGATCTTCTAAGGGACTCACCCCATCTTTACATAAGCAATTTCTTGAACATAAAACATAGATGCTTTCATGGACTACTTTGACTTTAGGGATTTCCTTCATCATTAGATAAAGAAGGAAGACAAGGGGGAAGCTCAGTCTAATTGTCCGGAGTGATTCATTCTTGATTGGATGCCAGCTTTCTATTAATTCGTGCACTTACATAAAAATCTATAGGTATTTCATCTCCTTCTAAGAAAAATATCCAAAGTTTTCATTTTTGATCGAATTGCATCTAGTAAGCCTCGAGATCTTACAAATGTTGTTGAGAAATGTCATTAACCAGTCATGTATCGGACGCACCATCCCTTGAAGTAAGTAAAGGGCGCAATGATGCGGATTTGACCCCGCACCCCCTTTCTTTTTCTTTGTTTAGTGGAGATCTACTCTGATCCCTATTGGAGATAGGCTTCTATCTATGCTAACTATCTTTGTTTGGTTTTATTTATTATGTTTGCATGTATGGCAATAACCCTAGTTGAAAATGTAGAATACTTATGCTAATATAATAATAAAGCCTTTGATCTTTGTATTCGTTCGCTCAATCTTGTTCAGTTCCATCCAAGCTCGGTGTTTTCTTCTTCCTCCTCTTTTTCTTCCTCTTTTTCTTCCTCTTTGACTTCTTAAAAAAGTATATATAGAATAATGATGATCTATAGGATATAAATATCCCGCTAATATGTGATAGAAGTTACAACGTCTATATCCAATTACACTATTGATAATCTATAGGATATAATTCATCCATAACTATCCCTATAGCTCATTCTAGTATCTTTCCATAATGTGTTGAGGGACTTAACACAGTTATCGTAGTCCTATTACGCTAAATACTATGTATATACTGCAATGATCACTCAATTAATAGGATTATTCAATAATGTGTGTGTTGTTTTTATGCCTATAATGAAGTGTATCTCTAATATTTGGCTTTTAGGTTTATACAAGCTTGTAAAATTTATCATTGTACATTTATATGTTATAAAATACTTTACAGGTATATTCTCTTATTTATATATACATTTATATAATATATATCGATGTATATCCTTACCCCTCTTAAAAAGTGTTCTAATTGAATTTTCCATTGTAGGCATTATAACCCCTTTTATACTCTATTTTATCAAGTATGGTGATACTAATTACTTGAATTTTCTAATCACAGAACTTTCTAACTACCTGGGCGTGAATCTTCTAGATTGTTTTAGACGACCAGAGGTTATAGAAGATGTCAATAAATCATGTTTTCCTGAGTTAATGCCAGATGAGGTTATAGAAGATAATAAAGTCGATCTATCATCAAATGGGGAAGGCAGGTTTGATAGGAGGGATCTCCTTCGGATTGTTTGTGGGATATACCTCTTGGGATATTTCTTTTATTAGATAGAATACTTATTTTAAACACTCTTAGACAAATTACTTATATAAGGAGCACGCCACGCTTATTATTAATTACCCCTCCCGGGTAGGGATCAGGTATATATTGGTAAAGACTCTTTACTTGGAGAGTCGAACTCTATGCTAAGAATAAGCAAGGGGAAGGAGTTGTCCATGGGATGGATAAAGAAGTGTATCGATCCTCCCCGACCTCTTCTCATGAGCCTATCTTTCCTAAAAGTCTTGATTGGTATCGTCTTATTAAACTGTTAAGGGTTACAACACAGTCTATCTAAAAATAATATATCTATTGCTATGTTTAGTCTTATAAAAGTATTATTAAGTCTACTTTATTTTTGGATTCTCCCGGTTTTTAATTCTATCTTTCTCATTTGGGTTTGCGATTTCTATAATATTCTAGAAATTCTCTATTACTATTTCATTATTATAAACCACTATACTGGTATATTTACCTATCTTTATCTTTTCTATTTATTCATCAGTAGATATATTAACTTCTTTGTCTTAGAACCCTTTATAATACATTTTAGGATGTTATGTTTATTTATGCTCCCTATGCTATATATTCTCAAGAATGGTAATATAGATATCTTAGACAGTCTACACATAGAACTATCTAACCGCGGCGTTGAATTGATAGATTATCTTCGGAATCCTAAGGTTATAGAAGGTCAAAATCAATCCGATTTGATCGAGGATGTTCAAGATACCAAGGGTCTAGTTATAGATGGTAGCTCTCATCTTTCAGGTGTTGGTTCTGCTAAGAAGAGTGGGTGGAAACCCAACCTAGCAGAGCGTTTGATCTTTATTATTTGGGGTATTATCTTAATAGGCTATTTTTCTAGTAAGTAATGATTATTCACCATTTATTCAAAGTATATAGAACCTTTTTTCATCGCTAAATATCATATATAGGATACTAAGGCCCTACTTGTTCTGAATTGCCCCTCTGCCATTAGCTCGATCACCCCCGGCTACCGTGAGGTGTTTACTGATCATCGCAGTTTGAAGAAGGTGTTCACTCAAAAGGATCTGAATTTGAGACAACGAAGGTGGATGGATCTACTTAAAGATTATGATATCACCATTCAATACCATCCGGGCAAGGCTAATGTAGTGGCAGATGCTTTGAGTCAAAAAGCGGTGAGTATGGGTAGTTTATCATGCTTGAGTGTAACTAAGCGACCTTTGGCTAAGGAAATTCAAATCTCGGAGTCTAAATTCATGCAATTGGGCATCTTAGAAAAAGGTGGGGTGTTAGCTAGCATTGAAGTAAGGTCCACTTTTATGGATGAGATCAAGACCAAGAAATTCGAGGATGAAAATTTGAATGAACTCAAGAAGAAGACTTTGATTGGTAAGGCACAAGAGACCACTCTTGATGCGGAAGGTGTACTTAGTTTTAAAAGAAGAATTTGTGTTCCTCGAGTTGATGACTTGATTCAAAAGTTGTTGATAGAGTCCCATGGTTCACGATATTCCATTCATCCGGGTGTGACCGAGATGTACCGAGATTTGAAGCAAATTTATTGGTGGTCAGGCATGAAGAAGGATATAGCGTAGTTTGTGGCTAAGTGTAAAAATTGTCAACAAGTGAAGTATGAACACCAAAGGCCTGCAGGTTTGCTTCAAATAATGACAATTCCAGAATGAAAGTGGGAGAGGATAGCCATGGATTTTGTGGTTGGTCTTCCCAAGACTTTGGGGAAGTTTTATTCTATTTGGGTAGTGGTTCATAGATTGACTAAGTTAGGCCACTTTATTCCGATAAGGATAGATTATAATCCGGAATAATTGGCTAAGGTGTATGTGAAAGAGATAGTGAGATTGCATGGGGTGCCCCTTTCTATCATCTCAAATCGTGGTACTTAGTTTACATCCAAGTTTTGGAGGAAGTTACATACTAAATTGGGCACACAACTCACTTTTAGTACCGTTTTTCATCCGCAGAGGGACTATTCAAGTGTTTGAAGACATGTTGAGGGCATGTGTGATTGATTTTAGAGGGCATTGGGATAAGTTCTGACTTTTGTTTGAGTTCTCCTATAATCATAGTTACCACTCCTGATATGGCACCATTTGAGGCATTATATGGGAAGGGATGTAGATCACCCATAGGATGGTTTGAGGCGGGAGATGTGAAACCATTGGGGGTAGATTTAGTGAAGGATTCTCAAGATAAGGGGAGAAGTATTCAAGTTAAGCTTCTAGCAGCCCAGAGTAGACAACAAAAGTATGTGGATCATAAGGGAAAAGACATGACATTTCAAACCAGTGAGCATGCTCTTCTTAAGGTATCACCCATGAAAGGGGTGATGAGATTTGGCAAGAAAGGTAAGCTAAGTCTGCGATACATTGGTCCTTTTGAGGTTCTTGAATGTGAAGGACCGGTAGCGTATAGATTGGCGTTACCTCCTAACTTATTGGGAGTTCATCCGGTATTGCATGTGTCCATGTTGAAGAGGTATCATGGTGACGGGGATTATATCATTAAGTGGGACTCAATTGTTTTAGACAAAGACCTCCAATATGAGGAGGAACCGATCGCAATTCTTGATCGTGATGTCCGAAAGATGAGGACAAAGCAGTTTAAGTCCGTGAAAGTTCAATGGAAGCATCGTCCAGTTGAGGAAGTTACTTAGGAAACCGAAAAGGACATTGCCATTGGTTCCTCAATGTTTTGTTGAGCTTACTTTGAGTTGGAGAAGGTAGTTCCTCCCATGTTTATGTGAAAGGGTGAAATTTTGTGCATAATGGGAGGTAGAGGTAGTTCCTACTTCCTTGTATTGCATTGTCTATGTCTTGAGATGGAGTTGATGTTTCCTCCTATAAATTGTGCATTTTTTTAGGTTGCATGTATGATGGGTTGTTAGTCTCGAGTCTTTAATTCCGTAAGGTGTCTAATTCATCATTCGAGGAAGAATGTTCCCATGGGGGAGATAATGTAACACCCCGAGAAAAAATGGTAGGTTAATCTAGAGCTAAACGTGGGGATTTGTGTAACTTTCCGGAGATGTTTAGACTTAACTAGAGCTAAAATGAAGGAGGTAAACATCTAGGATGAAGGTAAGGACCTAAACTACCTAAGAAAAATGAAGGAAATCAATTTGTGCCTTTGGTCCATTCGGCGATGGGCAGTAGCATCGCCTATGCGCCTTGGCGATTAACCAAATGGGCTCTCCTCGCGTAGTGGGCAGCCTCTCCTTGACCAAGCCACTAGAAAATTGGGCAAGCTAGGTTGGGGCTCGCCAAACCACTTGGCGAGTCGCCTAAGGGATTGCCCTATCGCCCAAGTGAAGTTTTCCTTCATGCAGAATTCTGTAATTTTAAGCGAGCCAAGGGTCTATTAGGCGTGTCGCCTAGTGCCTTTGGCGAGCCAAGGAGTACCAAAGGGTGAGCTCCAGCATGGCTTAGGAAAAATTTTAAAGCTTAAGCTTGGGTCTTTAAGTAATCTCTCCAAAACTTGAACCAACACCTTCCCATTCTTTTCCTAACAAGTATATATACCTTTTAAAGTCAAATTTCCTCCAATTTAGTTACTCCCACTTAATAAAAGAAGAAACCCAAGAACATCATCTTTCTCTCAATATTTTTCTTTCTAAACTCAAGGAAGAAGAATAGAGCCATTTAAGCTAGGGTTGTGGATTCCAAAGGTTCTTCCCCAAATTTCTTGGAGTTTCTTAGTCAAGGTATGGATGCTTTTCATCCTTGGGTAGCTATCACCCAAGGAGCCCCTTCAAACTATGTTTTCAAGATTCCCAATTTCCCCAAACTTAAGGTTTTTAATCTATGACATGGGTCTTCTTCCAAAACGATTTCAATTGTTTAATTATGGTTTACTATGATTGTATATGATGATTTATGGTTCGATTTATGAAGTATTGTTGGATTTTGATGAAAATCTCTCTTGGACCCATGATTTCCCCTTCTTCCCAAATTATGAACTAAGGTGTGACTTGATTGATCACGGAAGCTTGATAATTGATTATGTTTATGTTTATTAAGTTGTTGAATCATGAAATTCCCCTATTAAATGTTGTAATTCTAGAAGTTACGGTTGATCTTGATTCCTAGCCTTGAAGGGCAATAAATAGGGTTTGTATATGTTGATAAAGATTGTATATGAACTCATGATTCACATAGATAGTGATGATCCTATGAATATTGTGTAATTGTTGTATTCATGCAAGATCCTTCTTCCCTATACCCTTACATTTGATTATGCGTGAAGTATGTATGTATGTTTATGATAAGCTTGTTGTGTTGATTGAAAGGCCATGCTCATGAACACACTATGAATACGATGTGAAAGGTTTAGTCACATGTTGATGATTCTAAAGTTCAAAGGACATGCTCACCCTATGAATCTATGAGCTATTAGGATATTATGTTGGTTTGAGTGCCTAGTGCATTCTTTCATAAATATGTACTTAAGTAAATACTTATTACGACGGATATGCTTAGCACCGAGTGGATATGAGTATGAGATGGGTTTCTTCACACTAGTAGTTGGGTTCCCAATCTGGTGTCTCATGAGATGGAAACCTCCACGGTAGTAGTTAGGGTTTCTAGAAGCAATCTCCATATCCTATAACTATGTGCCCACATAGGTCTTTTGTTAGTGGATCCACATAAAAGCTATTATAAAAGTTCTACCTTAGACAAGTAGGACACCTCTTTTTGGTGTGGGGGTAGAACAGAGGATTCCATGTAGCTCACATGGTCTATGTTGGTTAATATTATTCTCCCTATATGATATGAATATGAATGATGATATGAATATGAACTATGATAAGAACATGGACTTTAATTATGACTTCTTAAGGGGTACTACTTAGTATAAGTGGGGGTACGGGACTTCACTTATGCATTGCACATGTAGGCTTCAAGAGGGGTTATTGTGAGGTTCTCTTATGTTATGAAGTTTTATGGATTATGTATTTATGTTATATATGTATGGATGTTAAGGTTGACTTCAGTTGTTACAAGATATGAACATGTATGACTCTTTAAATATGTATGTTGTTGGTAGCCTAAATGTGATACTTAGCATTTGGTAGAGTATGGGACTTTACCTTTGCATTGCACTAGTGTGGCTTTGGGTTGGTTATATGTTGGTTTGACTTATGTTTCTTCATAAATGTGCATAATGGCTTAAACTTTGATAAGGCATGATTTCAACTAAATGTCCCTTTTATGCATGTTTTAAGGATTTTGTGCATGTCTTCCTTACTTAGTACATTATTTGTGCTAACCCATATTTTCTATATTGGGTAAATCACATAAATATGCTATATTAAAAAAACATTTACCATCTATGGAAATATAATTTTTGTAACTAAATATAACAATTTTTTGGATTAAAAAATTGTACAATCTAGTTTGCTTCGCCTACCCTTTTTTTCTCTTTCTTCTTCTTCTTTTATTTTTTCTTCTTCTTCGTCTCTTTCAGTGTTATTCTTTCTTTCCTCGTCTTTTTTTTTTTATTCCTCTTCTTCAACTTCTTTTAAAATTTGCATTCAAATAATTATTCTCAACTCAGCTTTTGCCCAGATTTCACAATTTTTACCCAAAAAACACAATGAAGAGGAATAGAAAAAATAAAAATTTGTACAATATGATGTTCTCAAACAGAAATTTCAAATCTCTAAAATTATAGCAGCAAGAATTCACCATTGATGGTCATTATAAAGCTTCAAATTTTGAATTCATTACATGAAGTTTACGAATTCGTGATTAGTTTGGATGTATTAATTGATCCTACAAATAATTGAAAATGTCGTATATCTCTATTTTAAGAGGGTTTGGTTAAGTTTATAATTGATTTTTGGAGAAATATAAGATTGAAACTCGAAATAGGTGAAGTTTATGGAACTGTATTGCAATTGTATTAAAGTTGTATTAAACATGTTTTATAATTGTATTAAAATCATGAACAATACATTTATAATATATATTGCAAACTTTACTCTCTTCTTAGTGATACCAACACAATGATTTAGGTAACACACTTATAATACATTTATAATAAATGCACTCTACATTTTAATACATATTGCAAACATCACTCATGTTCCTAATGATACAAACCAAAATAATTTATGAGACACATATAATACATGTTTTATTCATGAATAATACAAGTTTAATTCAGTTTATAAATTATTGTCTTGTCTTTCGTTAGTTACGTTTTTCATTTATTCATAATTTTCTCTTCTAATTCAATTTTTATATTGTGTAATACACTTTTAATGCAAATTTAATTCATTTTGTAGTTTATTATTTGTTACTATCAGATTACTTGTTTAATTCATTATTGATATAAGTTTAATTCACTCTATAGATCATTGTTTGGTTTTTCATTGGTCACATTTTTTATTCATGCTTAATTCTCTTTTCTAATTCAACTTTAATATTTGTGTAATACACTTTTAATACAAGTTAATACATTTTGCAGTGTATTGGTTGATTTGTTACAATTGAATTACTTGTTTAATTCATTATTGATATAAGTTTTATTCACTTTATAGATCAGAGAATACTCTTTGTTTGCTACATTTTGCATTCATGTTTAATTCGCTTCTAATTCAACTTTAATATGTGTAATATATTTTTAATTCAAGTTTAATTCATTTGGCAATTAATTATGTTTCTTCATTTGCTACGATTAGATTACTTGTTTAATTAATTATTGATACAAGTTTTATTCAATCTACGAATCATTAACTGCTCTTTCATTTGCTACATTTTGCATTCAGATTTATTTCTCTTATAATTCAATTTTAATATGTGTGTAATACATTTTTAATTCAAGTTTAATTCATTTTGTAGTTTAATGGTGATGCATAGAAAAAAACATGACTAATCTAGCCATGCTGCTTTATTTCACTTTATAAGACATGTATAATACATGTTTTATTCATTAACAATATATTTATAATACAGCTTGCAAACTTCATTCTCTTTTTAGTGATCACAACCCAAGTAATTTATAATATACTTATAATACAATATAATATATCCATAATACATTTTTAATACATAGATTTAATGTCCAGAACATTGCAATTGGTTTAAGTAGAATGCTTGTTTTTATATAGCAAAATTGAACTTTATGTCAATGATGAATCTTACAAGTACAAGCTTTATCACTAATAAATAGGTTCATTTCGGATATAGATTCAGTAATAGGAAAGACACTATTGAGTTTATAGAAAAGTTAGAGCAGAGAAATTAAATAGAGTACTATTTATTAGTTTTGAGAGAAGTTGCAACTGCATCTTCATCTATGTATCCATGAGAATCACGCATAACGTGAATTGCATCGCAATCTGATTCAATGTAAAGAGGCGAGAGAGAAAACATAAATTTAATAAAATAGATAGTTTTGTTATATATTGCTATAAATGGTAATAATTAGAGAGTATATTTAAATTAAGTAATTATTTTTTTAAAATGGATCCACCCAAGTAATTAATCCTTCTATATTCTATGAGTGTAGGTTCCGTTCGTTGAGACGTACAACTTTCTTCAAGTGAAGCTTGGGTTGACTACTCCCTAGGCTTGGTGAGCCCTCGAGTTCGAGGACAAGATGTTATTATTTCTAGTTTCTATTGTACTTCCTACTTTTGAGACTTTATTGATGTAAAGGGCTTTGACCCTATTTGTACTCTCTATTGTACTAGATCGTGATTGAGACGAGTCTAGATTCTTATTTTCGTCTATGAAAAGAAGTTGACTTCGATTGTAAAAGTTTTAAATTTTTCCATATTATTCTATGTATTTATGTTATGATTATGCTAAGGGCTTGTATGACACCCCTTCGGGGTCAAGTATGATGTGTTACATCTAGGGGGTACCCCTGGGTTGTGACTAAAAACCCATAAATAAAATAAGACAAGCACGATAGACATGGGTGACTATGACAGACTTTCCAACTTGGTAGAAACATGGATGGGGGCATCAAGTATATCACAAATCATAGCAAATTCTAAGGCAAATTGCACGGATACATATGAATAAGTAGAACCCGGATCAAATAACACATTAGCTATCTGGTCACAGACAAGAATAGTACCTGTGATATCTAGCCTCTGCCTCATTCTTTCCCGGAAAGGCATAACACTGAGCCCTATCATCTTGACGAACTACTTCCCTTCCTGTGTTACCATTTCCTCTACCTCCGTTACCATTTCCTCTACCTCCATGGCCTCGTTGATTACCTCCTCGCCCACCTTGTGGACGCCCTCGACAATTATTACCATTCCCCGCAGGTACCACTACTCTAGTCTGCTGCTGTGAGGAATCCAACACATGCAGGTGGGGACAATCTCTCCTCATATGCCCATGTTCTCCACAATTATAGCAATTACAATCAAAAGATGGTCTTCTGCCTCTCGAAGGTGCAACTCCCTGGCTATCTTGGATCAAATTATTAGATGGAGTTCCTGAATAATTACCTGTAGAGGTGGGCATGGCGGACTGAATTGGCCTAGCTACAAGTGTTGGCTTCTCTGATCCTCTGGAGTAAGAACTTTGAAAGTTACTCGAGTTCTTGACCCCTTTTGCCAACGCCTTAGCCTGACCGTCTCGCCTCACCCCACCCCTTCCACTTTCTTAACAAAGTCCGTCACCTCATTAAAGCTTCTCCCTGCAGAGGTCATGTGAACAGATAATACCTGCAACTCAGAATTTAGTCCCTTAGTAAATAAACTTATCCTCTCTTCCTCAGTAGTCACCAACTGTGTGGCATATCTAGACAATGCATGGAACTTGGCCTCATAAGTAGCCACAGACATACCACCTTGTTCCAAAGCCATAAACTCATCTTTCTTACGATCTCTCAAAGTTCTAGGCACCTATTTCTCCAAGAACAGAGTAGAAACTAGGTCCAAGTGAGTGGGGGTAAAATTTGAGATCTGCATTCTATATAAACTATCCACCATTGCTTGGCCTCACATTGAAGTTGAAAAGTCACGAACTCAACCCCATGCTGATGGACAATTCCCAACTTATGAAGCCTCTCATAGCAATCTAAAATAAACTCATAAGCATCTTTACTCTCAAAACCATGGAACATAAGCGGTTTCAACTTCAAAAACTTGGCCAACATCTCATGTTCACTACATGGATCCAATAAAGAACGGAAGAAAGCATTAGTACCGATGTTTCCCCCCACCTTGGGAGTAGTGATACCAATAGGAGGATTGGCAGGAGCTTGAGTTGCTTGAGAAAGAAGCACCCCAGGACCAACCAACCCTTTCAAGAACAACATTATTTGTTGGGCTAACACTGGATCTATGGGAGGAACACCTATAGTCTCAGCCTGCACCTCTTCCTCTTGTCCAACCTCCCCGACATTTTCTACCTCAATATTCTCTTCTATCTCTTCATGATATATGGGAGGGGCCTCATTTTGGGGACCATTGTCGCCCAATACCCCATATTTAGCAGGCACCACTCTTCATCGGCCTCTACCCTTAGCTCTTCCTCTACCTTGCCTCGACTGCGACCTTTTGCTACAGACTCCTCAGCTGGAGCATTGACGGGAGCTATGGGCCTGACGCTGTTGTATCTAGTGTTAACCATCTGCCGACAAAAGAGTGAAGGAGGTTAGATACCAATTTGAATCGACAAATTACAATTCGAATCATGTTATAGCACGAAGGAGGCAAGAGAAAATAGAGAGATTTCCTAAAGTCCTATAGCCTCTCGAAGAAAAATACAGACATCTCTGTACCATTCTGTGAGACTATACTAAACTCGTTTTGGTACATCGAGATCAATGAACCTAGGCTCTAATACCAACCTTGTCACGACCCATACCATCGTGATTAGCACCCACTCTAACGCTCCGGTGGGAGAACCATTAATACTAATTAGCTAACCAAAGAACCAAAAAACCAAACAACTAAGACATTTAAGTTACAGAAGTAAGTTAAATGCTAAGGAAAGAAATAGAGTTCCCATAAACTCCAAAAAAAATTCTAATAACAAACTAACATTGCAGAATATACGTCTACAACCTGAAAGTCAATGTACCAAAATATCTAACAAGATCCATAAGTCTAATAAGAAGGGTCATAACCCCAAGCTAATGAACTAATAACTAACTAGAAAAGTCTAAGTCCAAAATGTGGACATAGACGAAAGGAGAACTCATGGCATCTTGGAAGAACTGGCTCACCCTTGAATTAGATCGGCGATCACTGATCTTCTAAACGAGGTGTGTCAATAGCCACCTGAAGATGCCCTGTACTCAACAAAGAAAGAGCAAGTGCAATATAAGTACACAACCACAGTGTACTGGTAGGATCACACGGCTGTCCCACTAAGTGCAACATCCATAAGCCATTACAATAATATAATCACATGCATATCTCGAACATTTACAATATTATCAACATTTACAAATATGGTACAGTTTCACATTTCTCAAGATACACAATTATATCAAATCATTGGTCCTCTCATGGAACCCCAAACCCAAACTGTTAGCATACTAAAACGTGGTACCCGATCCAATGTTTATGCCGGAACGTGGCAACTAATCCCATGATTATGTCGGAACATGGCAACCGATCCAAGTTAGTGTGTCGAAACGCAACACCCAATCCATTCAACAAGCCACAATCACAATCACATAGTACATTCTCATAATTATACAATCAAGTCATGATTCATGGCATTCATCATTCATATATCCTTATTTCCAATTAATGTGATCAACAATGCAACATCTGCATACATACATGTATCATAACGAAGCATGAACAAACATACATCACACAATAATAGAATCACAACCATCACCTACCTCGAAATAAGCTTAAAACCCTAAGTAACTTGATCCTTCTCATTCAGGATTCGTTCTGCTTGTTCTTGGTCTACAAACAATCATAATAACACGGGAATCAATATACCATCACTAATTACTCAGATTATTAACAATTCCATGAACCTTAGATCAAAACCATGATCCCAATCTCCCAATTAGGGTTATTTCTATCATAAATTTTAGATCAAAAACCCTCCCCCATCAATAATCACCCATTAGATTATGTTCTACGGATCAAAAAATGGATTCAGAGAGTGAAAATCTTACCTTTAGCCTTAAGAATAGTGGAAAACTATCAAGAAAAGACCTGGGTTCGTTCCTTAGCTCTCAAATTTGAAAATTCCAGAATAAAACATTTTTAGGGCTTGTTTACAACTTTAAGTCGCGTCTAGCCCACCACAGCGGTCCTCACCCCGCTACAGCGGCCCCGCCCTGGCGGCAGAAATCCCGCCTCAGTGCCTTGCACAGAAACAGTGAGCTATTTTAAGAATTTCAAACCCCAATTTCACAACACACCTTTAACCAACAACACTCAGAAACTACTTGTTCACGCTAAGATCAATTCCGAGAGTTCTACTCTCCCGAATTTAATTCCGTAAAGTCATACGGGTTCCTTAACGACTTATCTATCTACTCATGTGATCAAATCCATAATTAAACCACCCAATTGTTACCATATTTTCCTAGACTTTAATGACTCCGATTTCGTCCAAATCTTGACTAGGTTGGAAATTTTCAAGTTACTAGGAAAAAGATTTTCGACCCAAAATTTTTCCTCGTTGCCTTTTCTATAACGACGGAAATCAGTCGTTACAATCAATATATATATATATATATATACTAGTTTCTGGTAATGTTCATTGCACGTTTGTTCTTTATTAATATGATAATAAATTTTTTATCCATAATAGTTTTGAGTTATAAAATGGAAATATTGGTGGAGTCGGGAGTGATATTTTTTTTGAGAATTAGTAACATGTCAGGAGTGAAAATTAATAACCACTAACTAATAATCTCGTTTACTACTTATATGTTATATTCGAATTCAATTTCTATTATATGTTTTACTCTTTAAGATTGTTATTCATTTTTCATATTTAGAAAGATAAATTTTAATGTTGTTCATTTATTTGACTTTTAAGTACTCCTTCATATTGAATTAATTTACCTCATTTGTTAGAATATGTCTTCTTCGGAGATTTTCTCAAATTCTTTTGCTCGAAGTTGTTGAGGGAGAAATATTAGTTATGCTTTTTGCCTCGAAAGGTAGGAGACTAAAGCAAAATATAATTTCAATAAGTCATTGTCAAAGTAAAGCTATCAAGGAGGCTCTACTTTGTAAAATACACATGCATTAAGTTATTGAAATCTAATTGAAAATACAATAATAAAATGTTAATCAAATTTATTAAAAATTACTCATGCAAAAAATTGCAAAATTGTTGGAGAGACATGCCGCATACCCTCATTTGTATTGTCGCAATTTCTACTACAAGTTTTATTCAATGGTCTGCAAAAGCATCACCTCTGATTTATACCTGAGATTAAAAAATTACATAATAAGTTCATAAAATAAAATTTTAGCAGTATATTTTCATGTGAGAGATCAAACACTTAAACATCAATTTAAGAATATAATATGAATGCTACAAAAAAATGAAAAAACTAATGTAAAGAAATGCTTGAAAGAACATATGATAAGAGCTTTATGCTCTCTAAACCAAATTCATATGTCCAGTAATGTCATTAGAAAACAACGTGTAAGGGACTTAATAGGTATAGTGATTTCTTGAAGAGTTAAAAAGTCATTCAACTTTAATGGTGATTTCTTGAAGAGTTAAAACTCATTCAACTTTAATGGTGATTTTTTATATAGTAATAATTAATAATAATAATAATATTAATAAATAATAATAATAAAAAAATAATAATAATAATACCAACAATAATAATAATAAGAATAATAAGAATAATAACAATAATAACAATAACAATAATAACAACAACAACAACAACAATAATAATAATAATAATAATAATAATAATAATAATAATA
>JAJOOF010006047.1:0-55990 GCA_029582545.1 Solanum lignicaule
GTGAGTCCTCATAGATTCGAGGACAATACCCTACATGTTCCTTTTGATGTATTTCTAGTATTGTTTAAGTTGTGTATGGGATTAGTCCCGAATTTTGTACTCTAAAGTATTAGATGGTTTTGAGACATCATGTATAAAGTCTAGAAAGTTTTCCGCTTGCTATTTTTAATGAAATATTTTCTTGGTAAAGAAAGTTTTTAAATTCCTTATGGTTTTAGTGTCTATGCGATGAATGAATGCTAAGAGGCTTGTATTAGACCTCTTCGAGGTCGAGTACGCCGGTTACGACTAGGGGGTGCTCCCGGGTAGTGACAAAAACCCCAGAGAGTGAGTTGCAGGACCCAACCCACAGACCACCAGCATGCAACTTGGGTCCTTCCATGGACCGTGGCAATGGGGTCGTAAGTAGTCATCTGAAACTACTTTTTGGCAGTTGACTCTAGGATCATTTTTGGGTTTTCCATTTTAATTAGTTATTAAGTGACGTCATTTTTTATTAATTTAGAATAATTATATATTGATTTAAGACCCCTAAAATTAGTCATCTTTCTCATAATTCTAAATCCTAAATCAAAAACCAACTTTCCCCAAAAATCTTCTCTCTGGAACTCCAAGGAAGAAGAAGAAGAAAGTGGAAGCTAGGGTTGGAGGAACAATATTTTCTACTCAAATTCATTGGGATTCATAACTAAGGTATGGTATCTCTTGATCCATGGATAGAATTCATCCATGGAGTCCTTCCAAAACTTGATTTCAAAGATAAAAATTCTCCAAAACCTAGGGTTTGACTCCAATCATGGATTCTTTTCAAAAATGATTTTAATGATTTAATTAATTTATATTATGATTGAATTGGTGATTATTATGGTTTTTATGATAAAATATCCCAATAATCCACGAAATCCCCATATTTCCAATTCTGATCTTGTGATGTGGGTGAATTGATAGAAGAAGGATATTATAAGATTATGTTTGTAGTAATTGAGTTATTTGAATCATTTTATTATCCATGTCTAATGTAGTAATTCTAGATGTGGTTGATTGAATGTGATCTTTGATCCTTGAAGAGTAAAGTATGATAATTATGTATGATTATGAGAATTATGTAAATACTTTAATGATTCTTTGAGAGTAAAGTGATTATGACTATGATGTAAATATGGTGTTGTTGAAAGGCTATTCTCACATACACACTTATGCATGACTATGAATGAAGTGTTTGTGATTATGGTAATGTTGGGGTGATTCATCGAAAGATTATTCTCACATGAACACCTAATAAATAAGATATGAAAGTTTTTCTCACATAATGATGATTCTAAGGTTGAAAGGCTTTCTCACCTATTGAATCTGAAAGGTTATTCTCACGCATGATCTAAGAGTTATCCTAATGAATTCTTTTGGATTGATTGTCAAGGACTTCCCTCCATAATACATGAATCAAGTTATGACTTAACAATGTATTCAGTGGGAATTATGCTTAGCACCGAGTCGATATTGATATGAGATGGAATCCTTTATGTGAGTTGAGTCTAGGTTTGTAGGAGCAATCTCTTGAGATGGATGCCCTCATGAGAGTTGAGCCCGGGTATCTAGTAACAATTTCTTTGTCCCATAACTACGTGCCCCCATAGGTTATTTAGCTATTGGATCCACCTAAAGCTAAGTTAATGGTTCTACCTTAGGCAAGTAGAGCAACCCTTTTCGGTGTGGGTAACACCGAATTCCCTGTTAAGCTCACATGGCCTATGTCGGTTAAGGCTAATTCCCACAAGGTCAAGTCTAGTATGAACTTTGGCTACTCAGGAAGCTTTACTTAGTATGAATGAGATTATGGGATCTTATTCATACATTGCACAAGTAGGCTTTGAGGGTTGTTATGGTATTTTCCCCTTATGTTATGATGATATTATGTAATTAATAGGCTTTTGAATATGGGTTAAGTAAGATTGGTGTGAGGACTACTTGAAATGATAGATGCTTAACTTGGGTTGTTAGTATAAGTTGCTTTCCTTGATATGATTGACTAAAAGTGAATATTACTTTGTCTATGAGAACTAAGCTAAGAATGAGATCAAAAGATGGTAAACATGAATGACGACCTAAAGTGACTTGCTTAGCATGGGTGGTATTAATTGCATAAGCTTGCCTTGAGGTGGCTCATGAAATGTTTATCTACTGTTATGTTGAACTAGATTGCATTGATTATACGTATGTCTATGATGATATCTCTTATACTCACTAGTTATAATTGTTGTCTACCATGTTATAGCCTATGCCTATTTATGATGTCTCTTCTATTTATGACTTGTGTTTTTCCACTATTTTCAAAATGATGGTTTAACTTAGCAAAGTGCATCCATTCAAATGAAATGTCCCTTTTAGCATGTTTTCAAAGTTTTTATGCATAGCTATCATACTTCGTGCATTTTTGTACTAACTCATATTTTCCTACATTTTCCCTAAGTATAAGGTCCGGTTCTTAAGGAGGTCATCATTTGGTTCAAGCTTGGATTCCACTATTATCCTTTCTTGTGGTGAGTCCTCATGATTTGAGGACGGGAGTTTCCCTTGAGTTTCATTTCTAGTAGTTTTCACTTTCGGACTATGTTTGTATGGGTTGTGTCCCTTTTCATTTGAACTATAGTAATAAATTGCTATATTGAGACAAGTCTAGTCTTCCTCTTGCTTTTATAAAAGACTTCGATTGTAAATAAAAGTTTTAAAATTTCCACATCATTTCTATTTACTTTATGTTATGATATGCTAAGTGGCTTGTGTTAGGCCTTTCGGGGTCTAGTACGCCATGTTACATCTAGAGTGTACCCCTGGGTCGTGACAAACTTGGTAATATGAGCACAAGGTTTAGAATGATTCTAGGATGATGTCTCATAAGCCACATATAATAGAGTCTTGTTCATAATGTGAAGCATGCCACATTTATGAATGAGAGGCTATAAGATGATTAGGAAGCTACACTTCTTTCATTACTCTTAAGTCATGCCATGGAGTTTAGCTTTATAAAGTCCCTCTCCTAATCATTCCCTTGTGTCTTCAGGATATGAATACACGAAGGGTTAACGCAAGAAGAATGGAGGGTGACAATGTGAATGAAGGATCTCCTCCTCAAGTTAATCAAGCTCTGGTTGATCCCGTGGTAGAGAATGTGACCCATGCAGAGTTTAGGTGTACTATTCAAATGTTGGCTCAAGCTATGATGACTCAAGATCAAGCGGTGACGACTCGGGCCAATAGAGATGTTGTGACTCATGTGAATTCTAATGTCAATTCGGCAGCTTCAAGGGTTAGGGATTTTGCAAGAATGAATCCTCCCGAATTTCATGAATCCAAAGTGGGAGAAGACCCGTAGGAATTTGTAAAAGAGGTTTATAAGCTACTTGATATCATGGGGGTCACTTCGGTAGAGAAAGCAGAGTTAGCCGCTTACGAATTGAAAAGTGTTGATCAAGTATGGTATAATCAATGGAAGAGAAATAGGCCGGTAGGAGCGGGTCCCATAGAGTGGGAAGTGTTTAAGAATGCATTTCTTGATATGTTCTTTCCTCGAGAGTTGAGGGAAGCTAAGGTGGAAGAATTCATTAACCTTAGGCAAGGTAGCATAAGTGTTAAGGAGTATTCTGTGAAATTTACCCAACTATCTAAGTATGTTCCATCTATGGTGGTAGATTCGAGGGATGAGATGAGTAGGTTTTTGATGGGTGTGTCTGACTTGGTTGAAGAAGAATGTCGTACGGCAATGCTCCTTCATGAGATGGATATCTCTAGGCTTATGGTGTATGCCCAACAAATTGAGGAGTCAAAACTCAAGAAAAAGTATAGGGAGGTGAAATGAGCTAGAACCGATGATGGGAATTCTCCAATACTAGGTCCGATGAACAAGGTCAACTAAGGTTCAAATAAAGATTATCCAACCAAGGTCTCTCAAATGTTTCCCCAAGGGACAATAAGGATAGGGTGTCTAACCCTAAACCTCAAGGAGGAAATGGAAGCGGTTCTTCTTTTGAAAGATCTACATGTGCCAAGGGTTGGAAGCAACATGTGGGTATGTGCCTAGCTAGCATGGATGGTTGCTTTGGGTGTGGAAAGATTGGTCACAAGATGAGAGATTCCCCAACGCTCATGGCTCAAGGGAGAGAGGCTAAGCAATCTTCTCTTAGTGGTTCGGATCCCAATGTTCAAAAGCAAAACTGTTTCTATGCACTCCGGTCTAGAAAGGACCAAGAAGGCTCTCCGGATGAAGACACCGGTATGTTGATAGTTTTCATATAGATGTAAATAGTTTATTAGATCTCGATACTACTTGTTAAACTTTTATGTTATCCTTGGTAAGGTTTTGATGCATTGTTGTTAGATCCCTATTGATTTTACAATTTCGTATAGTTAGTATGAGTCTTTGGTCATGTCATTTGGGATTGCTTGAAGGGAGTGATACTTGAGGAATTAGTAGGGGCGTCCTCCCAAGGGAGAGATGGTGTGCTTAGATAGAAAGGTTGTGGAATGTCCCGATATTCTCATCTCTTTCTTCTACTCCTACTCTAGCTTGAGACAAAGAGTTCCTCTTAGCTTGTATTATGTTTTATAGTCATGTGTGATTTATGTGCTCCCATGATTTCCTTATGATATGCATGTTCTTGAGAAATTCATGGTTAGTAAGATAATGAGTTTTCATGATTTATGTTCCTCATGTTGTTGTGCATTTAAGTGTGAGTTGCCTATTTGACTTCATGAGATAAGATGATGAACATGCTTTATTATGCTTTTGAGAGTAATTGCATATTGGCCCCATGATGTTGTGTTAAGCATGCTTTTAGTTGGAAAAGGTAGTTCCTCCTATGAATATGAGAAATGTTGAGTTTCATGCATAATGGGTTGTTAGATGTAGTTCCTACTTCTTTGTGTTGCACTGAGTATGTTTAAGCTGGAGTTGAAGTTTCCTCCTTTGAATTGTGCATTATTTTGATGTTTCATGCATGTTGAGCTGCTAGTCTTGAGTCTTTATTTCTGTAAGGCGTCTAGATCATCATTCGACGACGAATGTTCCCAAGGTAGAGATAATGTAACACCTCGAAAACTAGTAGGCTAAACTAGAGCTTGACGTGAGGGTTTGAGTCAAATAATTCCCGGTACTCAATATATATGTTTGTAGGTTAGAACGTAAAGGTACGACTCCCCAAAGACCAACCAAGGGTCCTTGAGGAGGACCCAAAAAGTTAGCCCAAAATAGTCCACCCATGAGAGGGGAACCACGATCAATAGGTGGACCCATGCCCCGTAGGTGAGGGGTCGTGGGTCAAGACCCAAGAAAGTGAGTTGAAGGACCCAACCCACAGACTACCAGCACGCCATGTGGGTCCATCCATAGACCATGGCAGTGGGATCGTGGGTGGTCACCTGAAACTGCTTTTTGGCAGTTGACTCTAGTCATCTTTCTCATAATTCTAAATCCCAAATCAAAAACCAACTTTCCCCCAAATTCTTCTCTCTAGAACTCCATGGAAAAAGAAGAAAAAAGTGGAAGCTAGGGTTGAAGGAACAAGATTTTCTACTCAAATTAGTTGGGATTCATAACTAAGGTATGGTAGCTCTTGATCCATGGATAAAATTCATCCATGGAGTCCCTCCAAAACTTGATTTCAAAGATAGAAATTCTCCAAAACCTAAGGTTTGACTCCAAGTCATGGATTCTTTTTAAAAATGATTTTGTAGATTAAATTACTTTATATTATGATTGAATTGATGATTATTGTGGTTTTTATGATGAAACCACCCAAAAATCTGTGAAATCCCGATATTCCCAATTACGATCTTGTGATGTGGGTGAACTGATAGAAGAAGGATATTATGAGGTTATACTTGTAGTAATTGAGTTATTCGAATCGTGTTATTATCCATGTCTAATGTAGTAATTCTAGATCGGGTTGATTGAATGTGATATTTGATCCTTGAAGAATAAAATATAATAATTATGTATGATTATGAAAATTATGTAAATACTTTAATGATGCCCTGAGAGTTAAGTGATTATGACTATGATGTAATTGTGGTGTTATTGAAAGGCTATTCTCACATATACACTTATGCATGACTATGAATGAAGTGTCCGTGATTATGGTAATGTTGTGGTGATTCATCAGAAGGCTATTCTCATGAACACCTAATAAATAAGATGTGAAAGGTTTTCTCACATAATGATGATTCTAAGGTTGAAAGTCTTTCTCAGCTATTGAATCTAAATGAATACATAGATGGTTAAAGGTTATTCTCACATATGATCTAAGAGTTATTCTAATGAAATCTTTTGGATTGATTGTCAGGGACATCTTTCCATAAGACATGAATCAAGTTATGACTTAATAATGTATTCCATGGGAATAATGCTTAGGACCGAGTGGATATTTATATGAGATGGAAGCCATCACGTGATTTGAGCCCGAGTTTAGCTATTGGATCCACCTAAAGCTAAGTTAATGCCCTCACGAGAGTTGAGACCGGGTATCTAGTAACAATCTCCCTGTCCCATAACTACATACCCCCTAGGTTATTTAGCTATTGGATCCACCTAAAGCTAAGTTAATGGTTCTACCTTAGGCAAGTAGAGCAACCCTTTTCGGTGTAGGTAACAATGAATTCCATGTTAAGCTCACATGGTCTATGTCGGTTAAGGAAAATTCCCATAAGGTCAAGTGTAGTATGAACTATGACTACTCAAGAAACTTTACTTAGTTTGAATGAGAGTATGGGATCTTATTCATACATTTCACAAGTAGGCTTTGAGGGTGGTTATGGTATGTTCCCCTTATGTCATGATGATATTATGTAATGAATAGGCTTTTGACTATGGGTTAAGTATGATTGATGTGAGGACTACTTGTAATGATGAATGCTTAACTTTAGTTGTTGCTATAAGTTGGTTTTCTTGATATAATTGACTAAAAGTGAATGTTCCTTTGTCTATGAGAACTAAGCTAAGAATGAGATCAAAATATGGTAAACATGAATGATTACCTAAAGTGACTTGCTTAGCATGGGTGAGATTATGGGATCTTATCTATGTATTGCACAAGCTTGCCTTGAGGTGGCTCATGAAACGTTTCTCTTCGCTTTCCTCTTCTCATCTCTTCTCTCCTTTCTCCCTTCCATCTCTTCTCTCTCGCGAGAATGGCGAGACAAATCACTACCTCATGATTGTTTTGAATTGATGATTGGTTATCACTTAAATTACTTTTGTATTATTGTTTTAGTATTTCATGCTTGATCACCATAGAGATAAATATATTATTTATATTTTGACTCGGGAGACGATGAGGTAGATAGACCAAATAATACAAAAGAGCTTGATCTTTCTTGCATATCACTTGATTAGATTCGTGTTTAGAATTGACATCCAGACGAACACCAAGCTTGGTTAAGAAATAGGATGAAATTTAAATGCTCGCCAATTAGGACTTTCTATCCTCGCTCAACGATGTAGTTAAACAGCTAATTGGAGTAGGCGGTTAGAGGTCAGGAAATCATAGTCATAAAATCAACCTTGTAAATCAGTAATTTGATAACGGTAGTTAATTCATGCATGAGATGTGATACATGAAACCCTATGCATGTTGCAACCCTAGAATTTTTCAATCGTTGTAAGTAATTTTATTATTCCATTCTTACATTCTTAGTAGTTAAACACTCTTGGCACTCTTAAATAAATAATTAGACTAGTTTAATTTAGTAAAATAGTTAATTGACAAGTCCTATGGGTTCGATAATCTGGCAATTGTAGGGCCACTATACTACTTGCGCGACTGCGTACACTTGCGTGTGCAATTGGGAGCAACAGTTGCAAGGCCTTATGGTGAAGATGAAGTGCTAAATATAATCGAACACTGTGATGGTGACAAGGTACCTGGGCCTGATGGATGCACCATGAGTTTTTCAAAGTTTTTTGGGAGACTTTGAAGGAGGACTTGATGCATACAATTCATAACTTCCACCAGAAAACTTTTGAGAAATCATTCATGCCACTTTTGTAGTTTTAATTCCTAAAAGCATGGAACAGAAGAGTTAAAGGATTTCAGACATAAGTCTGATTAGTGGAGTATACAAAATCATAACCAAGCTTCTCATAGAAAGAATGAAGAAGGTCATGGGGGTTTTGATAAATGAGCACCAAATGGCTTTTCTGAAGGGAAGGCAAATAATGGATGCATCAATGCTAGCAAATGAACTAGTTGACTGTAGGCTGAAGAAGAATCTACGAGGAGTCCTATGCAAGCTGGACATTGAGAAGGATTACGACCATGTAAATTGGTCCTTCCTCATGAAAATTCTGAGATATGGGCTTTTGAAACAAATGGAACAACTGGATTAAGGTATGTATATCTACTGTGAAGTTTTCCCTTATCATTAATGGCAATCTTGAAGGATTTTTTCAGTCACAAAGAGGTTTGAGACAAGGTGACCCCATGTCCCCATTCCTATTTATCTTAGTTATAGAGGATCTCAACTCCATGATCAGGAAAGCAAATGAGAATAAGTGGTTACAAGGTTTCTGTGAAAATGCAAATGGGGGAGTTGCTATGGAGATCTCACACCTGCTATATGCAGATGACTCCTTGGTTTTCTATCAAGCTGAAGTTTATCAAATAAGACACTTGAGGGCCATCTTAACCATCTTTGAGGGAATATCAGGACTACATATCAATTGGAATAAAAGTTGTTTATAATCGGTTAACCAAGTTGAAAATATGTAGGTGCTTGCTGAGAACCTAGGATGTCAGGTGGCCTCCCTCCCAACAAAATACCCTTGAATGCCCCTTGGTGCATAGAACAAAGAGGTGGAAGTTTGGAATGAAGTACTGGAAAGATGTGAGAGAAAGTTGTCAAGATGGAAAAGCCAATATCTATCCTTGGATGGCAGAATAACTTTTATCAAATCAGTGATGGATGCACTTCCTACTTATGACAAGCTTATTCCCAATACCAAGAAGTATAGAGAAGAAAAACAACAAAACAACAAGATTATTCCTGTGGCAGGGAAATAAAAAAAGCTTGGGTATCATTTTGTTAAATGAGATGTAGTGACACTCAACAAAAAGCAGGGTAGTTTGGGTATAAAGAAGTTGAATATACTAAATGTCGTCTTGTTGTAGAAATGGCTATGGAGGTTCTGTAGTGACTATATAGCTTTGTGAAGGAGATTCATATCACAAAAATATGGTCTCCAAAACAATTGTATTACTGAAGAAGCAAACGGTACCTTTGGATACTCTTTCTGGAAGACAATCAGAAGATTATAGCCATTCTTTATCCCCCAATCTATCCTTTAGGATTGGGAATGGGGAGAAAATTAGTTTCTGGAATGAACTCTAGTTAGAGGAAGAGAATTTGAAATTCATGTTCCCAGATCTTTATATATTGAGCCTACATTAGATGGACATTGTGGCACAGGTATCGAGCCCTCAAGGTTGGGATTTGATCTTTAAGATGGCTATAAATGACTGGTAGGTTGATAAAGTTACAGGATTACTACACACATTAAATGCATTTCCAGGTGTCACTAAAGGTCCTGATACTCCAATCTGGAAAATGCACAAGAAAAGGATTTTTTCTGTGAAGTCTTGTTACTAGAGCTTAAACTCTAATCAAACTATAGAAATAGAATGGCCTTGGAAACTAATTTGGAAAATCAATATTCCTCGCAAGGTTTGAGGTTTTACTTGGTTTGCAATTAGGAAAGCATGTCTAACTCATGAAGTGTTACAAAGAAGAGGTATACAAATTTGCTCAAGGTGTTACATGTGTGGGGAAGAGGCGAAATTTAACAGTCACTTATTCTTACAATGCAGAACAATTGTAAATTTGTGGGACATGTTCTTATGTATAGTTGGAGTTAACTGGGAAATGCCCCAGACTACTTTAGACTTGTTGAGTCAGTGGGAAGGAGTGGTAAAAAGAAGAAGATCCAAAGAGGACTGGTGGAAATGCATTCCAGCTTGCATTTGGTGGACATTGTGGAAGGAAATAAATGAAAAATCACATAATTGGAAACTTACAGCATTCAGAAAATCAAGATGAATAGCTTGAGCCTGCTGTATTTTTTGGTGTAACGGGATTTGGTGGGGGAGGTAGATTGTTTAGTGGATTTTATAGCTTTATCGTAAAGTTTTGCCCAGTTTTTGGCTTTTGAAATTACCCCCTAGGGGCTCTAAATACCATATCATCAGGCTTTGCCGATGAGTTTTGATGTGAATATAAAGTTACCTTTATCAACAAAAAAAAAGTAGAAAATAGAGTGGCTAAAATGTCTTTAGGTTGTGATATTTTCAATGGACTCTCTATCTTGGAAAAAACCAACTCTTTTCTTCAACTTCCTTAGCAGTTGACCAGAGGGGCGACACTACAAAAAAATTTCTACCATTTGGAACTTCATCTCCTAATACTGTAGCGGACAAACTTTCATCCATGGTAGACTACTCAATGCCACTAGTATATTTTTTGTGTAACACAGACCCATCAGGTTAACAGTGACCAATGCCGCTACTCCCTACACGCTTAGCAAGTTTGATAATATGGTTTATCTTTCCAGACTAAAAATAAGCTATCAAAAACAACATTTTGGGTTCATGTTAAGTGTTGGGTTCATATAAGTACAGAGGGCTCGCATCAACCGCCATGTCTTCCTTCCATTGATTGAACCAAACTTGAGAAACACCCTCAAGTTGTAAATGGCCATTCCACCTTTTCAATTGGCATCACTCCCATGATCATCAAAGCCTTGTACACCTCATCAATGAACTCTTGAGGATCTTCCTCAACCTTGGAACCATGAAACTCCAGGAGATTAATTCTAGTGAAGTCCCTCATTCTAGTTGTCGTCATACCCATATTTGGGTTCACAGGGACGACAACCTCCCTATTGACTTGAGCCGACATGGCTTGAGACAACACTTGAAAAGCAGCTCGAAACTCTGCATTAGTCACTTGTTCGGCCAAAGGATCGGTCGAAACTTGTGGAGCTTCTTGAGGAGCTTAAGGAACTTCTTGATCCACATTATAATTCGCACTCCTCCTAACATATGCTCTTCGAGGGGCCATATCCTAAAAAGCATCAGATAAGGTGTGAAATCCCGCCTTAGAAAGATTTAGATTTAGAAAGAACTATTTTGGAAAGAGTCAAATTGAAAATTTTGGCAAGTTATGCTAAGTTATGAGTTTTGGGTCAACTTCAAACGACCATAACTTTCATTACGGGAAGAGTTAGGTAGCCCATAAGATATCAAATGAAAGGTCTTGGAATCCTCTTTCCAACGTCGCTAAATTTTCTAAGTTACGACTTTGGATGAGGCAGAAATGCCCATTTGAAATCTATCTGTCCAGTTAAGGAAAGTTACCCGAAATTGTGAAGGGTATTTTGGTATTTTCCTTACCCCTTCAGATTAAAATGTTTTTAGTAAGTTTTTAGGGGTCTAAACTGATATGGTTCAGTTTTCACAATCCTAATTACGCTTAGGGTTTAAGTAGAGAGTTTAAGAAGAGAAAATAGGAGAGAAGAGAGAGGGTTCAAGGCGTTCATCAAGTTTTCTTGTGAATCGAGGATTTTTTCGCGAATGGTTTAATCCCTAAGAGGTATGTGAGTTCTCATAGTGTTGGGTTCGTTCACCCACATGCTAATCATGCTATTTTAAATGCAAATTTCATTCTTGAAGTTGAAGGATTTGTGTTCTTGAAGAGTTTTCTTAAAATATAATTCGTAATCTTGAGTGTTAGGGTTTTGATGAATTCTTGAGATAAGTGTTAGTAATTTGAGGGTTGTTTTGAGTAGATTATCGTGTACTTATGTTGGGTATTCGAATCTAAATGAGTTGGGAAGAAACCATTTGATTCTAAGCGAATTAGGGTCAGAAAATGAGAAAGAAAATTCGTTGGGAATTCTGGGCAGAGGGCTGGCGTGCCCTGCCAGCAGTACGCCAGAAAGGGTTGGCGCCCAGCGCCACTCAGTGCACCAAGGTCGCCTGCCCCCACCCCTTTTGACGTCGTTTGGCCCATCTGAGTTCTTTTAAAGGATGCCTTCGCTCTTTTCTAATTCTACTCACTTTAAACTATATCTAAATATCGAGAGATCATTCACAACATGAATCATAACATTGAATTCATAATTCAAATTCAAGGTAGAGTTAAAAGTTAAGTCCTAAGAGTTCTTTTGAGTCATTTTGAGAAGTCTTTTACAATCTTTTAAAACTTGTTTTAAGACATGCGTACTTAAGTATGAGGATGAGTAAAGTTGAGTTCATTTTTCAAAATGAATATATGGGAACTAAGTATTCCAAAGAGTAAATGTTTTTACATTTAAAATGAAGAGGAAACTGAGATTTCCAAATGAGTTATGAGAATTTTTTAGCACGATCTCTTTTAAGAGAATATTTTGAGTAATAATCTCAAAGTTGAGGATGAGGAAATGTTTTTAAACATATGAGCTAAGTTATATATTGGTAGTAGTATTGAGCACCGATATGGGGATGAGTTCAGATAACTTAAAGTCCTCATAAACCATGTAGCCAACGTGGGTAGAAAGGGTCTTACTTTTGAGATGATTCCTTATTGCTTTTTAAGCTTAACTTAGTGGATCCACTTAGTTGAGGAGTTATATACCCCGGAAAGGTATAGGACAGTTTTGGTAGCGTAGCCGAGACGATGTATCATCACATAACTCATAGTGATGGTTGTCGCTTATAGAATCTCCCAAACAGAGTTATCTTGTATTTTGTATATAAACTGAGTTATATTGTATTTTCTAATACATTGAGTTGTTATCCATTGTTTTAAAAGATTTTCTTTATAATGCATCTTTACTACTACTTTATATTGAACTGAGTTCAGTAAGTTTGAGTATCCTTGAGGTTGTGTTGAGTTGAGACAAGGTAAGTGTTTCTTTCTTTAGTTCTAGTTCAAGCTTATGTCATGTTTTAGATTTCCCCTTGCATGCTTGTACATTCCATGTATTGACGCCATTTGGCATGCATCTTTTATGATGCAGATACAGGAGATTAGGATCATCAACCGGCGCTCCGTTGATCCAGTCGTGTTCCAGAGTTGTTTGGTGAGCCTCCTTGCTTCCGGAGGATCCCTTGTCTACTTCTAGTATTTTCAGTTTTGTTGGGATGATCTGGGGTCTTGTCCCGACATCCCTCGTAGTATTAGATGTTTCAAGATAGACTGTAGTAGTTCATGAATCTTTTTCATTTCCTTTGTTAAATGTTGAGACTTGACTTGTCTCTTTTGGATTTAAGTGAGCTGAGATTTTCCCCATTTGAGTCTCAAGTTGCTTTATGGATACCGAATGCAAGGTCATCGTTTGATCCAGAGAAGAGACATCATTTTTTATCTCCTTGATTACCTTTATCTAATCCTTCCACCTTGTTTAGGATGCGAGCAAGCATATCCTCAGTCCGAAAGTTTTCAAGGTCGGCCTTTTGTTATTTCATATTTGAACGTTCATGAGGGGGCACGTAACGATCTTTATCACGGTCTCTATCTCTCCAATTTTTACCCTGATCACGCCAATCTCGATCCTGATCTCTCCAACCACCGTCACGATCATTGTTCCAACATTAATTCCCAGCCAGCCTTTGATAGCTCGGACGAGAACTCTCTGTTTCGTTTGATAAGAAATGTACCTCTTCAATGTACATGGCCTCGAATTGTACGTCATCCGGACTCACCGCGCTACTAGCACCAACCGCATTAACAACCTTATAACCACCTCCCATGACATATTTTATCAACAAGTCTATTTGGGTCATTATCTTGGCCATGTTCTCATCACGTTCTTGGTTCTTTTCCAATTGTTCCTTGGTCAGCCCTAGATTCAAAGGAGACACTTGATCTTCCCTTGTGTACCATGCAAGATTAATTTTGGTCATCTCATCAAGCAAAGCCGACGCTATGATGAATAGTTGTCGCATGATTTCACCTTGAATAAGTTGGTCAGCGACACCCTTTTTGACGGTGTCAAGACTCCAATAGAAATATTGCGTTAATACATTATCTGTCAATCCATAAGTTGGGCATTTGTGAAGTAGCTTTTGAAATCTCAACCACATCTCATGAATAGGTTCACCATTAACCCTCTTGAAATTTTAAATGTTATCCGTCAACTTTACCATCTTCGATGGAGGGAAGAATCTTTCATAAAACACTTATGTGAGCTGTTCCCAAGAAGTGATAGATTCCCTTGGTAGTTTGTTTAACCACTTTGTTGCTTCCCCCATTAGAGAAAAGGGAAACAAACGGAGTCGGACTGACTCTTAGTGATGTTCTTGAAGGAAAACGGTCCACACATATCCACAAAGTTACGGACGTGGTCATGAGGTGGGTCCTCATGAGTAAGTTCCCCAAAGAAACCTTTCATTTGTAACAACTACAACATAGTCCTGGTCACATAAAACACTGCATTTCTCACAGTTGGAGGTAATCGAATAGTATCGGCACTTCCCAGCTGATCCACATTGACATCATGCAAGTTTCTGATGTCATCATTATTCCCAAGTTGACTTGCATTGCTCCCGTTCACACTCATAACTTCACCTGTTTAGAACATTCAACAAAAATACTAATAAGCAAATTTAACTACAACCAAATTAGTTCACAGAAACACTTTCAATAAAAGAATTCTAAACACCACTCCCTGGTAGCACCGCCATTTTTGACAACGCTCAACTATACTTCTTCTGATTCAAAGTGTAGGTGATCGCTAACAAATATAAATCCAATGAGGAATTAGGATCGATCTCACAGGGAGTGATACGGTAAAGAATTCAATTATGAAGTAAAGACGTGTTCTAATCTTTTGTAGGGGTAAGAAACTACATAACATAAACTAAATCAATGAATTTTAGTGATCAATATAAAATGGGGGGATTTAGTAACCAATTGTTAACAATGAACAATTAACACAAGAATTTAATGATTAGAGAGAGGACCTTAGGAGTGTGAGCAGTCGAATAATAATTTTGCTTAATGGGAAATTATTAATTGCTTAAAGTTGTTGAATCTCAATGGGTAAGATAGGTTGTAATTACGATAGTCATTTCTCAATCAACTATGTTTCAAGAAAGTTCTCTCGAACCTTAACAAGCTTAACAATACGAAGCAACCCAATTCCTTACTTAAACCCACTTTCTCAAGCTGAGTTGTAGAGACGCAATCAAATACACTTTCTGAAGCTGGATTGTAAAGACGCAATCAATACAACTATCAATCATTCATTCCACTCTAAGCATCTTTCTCAAGCAAGCATAGAGATCTAAGCTAGAACTGAATTTGCAACTTCAGTTCATCAATGAAAACATGAATAAACAATTCAACTCATTTCAAAACAACATTAAATTCAGCAATTAACAATACCCATAGGAAAAAGGGTTTGAAATATACCTGAACTTTGACCAAAATTAATGTAACAATTCCAAACTTTGAGCAGGACCTATTACCTACCTGCATTATTTAATAGTGTATTTTAAAGGTATATATGTGCCCACGTGGATACATTACTATTATAATATTGCAATATTTATGATGTCCACGTGGGCACATATATACCTTTAAAATACACTATTAAATAGTACATGGGGTAAAAAGTCCTACTCAAAGTTCGGGATTGTTACACCAATTTTGGTCAAAGTTTGGATATATTTCAGATTTTTTTCCCATACACATAAGTTAATCGATGTATTCAACTATATCATCACACCCCTAAGGGAAGGGGTTTTACCCAAACATAGCGAAAAGCAAGAAATCGTTACCCAATAGATTATCTATCTGAATTGTTCAACAATCTCCAATGCCCAACACCAAAATTAAGACTAGAATTTAAATCCTCTCCAAGAGTGTTCAATAATGTAACAGTATGTAAAAGCTCTCAAAACTATTTAACTCCCAAAAACTCTCTATTCTATTTTCAAAAAAATCCATTTGTATGTTTCCAAAAAGTTCCTAAAATCTCAACACGGAGTCCACTCGGAGACATTAGTCAAGATCGCCGATCGACTCAGCGATCCACCCAGTTTCACTTCTTCTCGCCTTTTGGCTTGACTCTTACATCCATTTGTTTTGGAAGATTAGGTGAGCTGGATCGTGATCGCCGATTCATCTTTTGCTCGCCAAGTTGGTTTAGTACACGGGTTACTTCGCTGGTTGATTTGGCAGGCGGGAGGCTCACTCGGTGAATCGCCGAGTAGCTTTTGCGAGCTCCTGCTCTTCTTTTCTTCATATTTTCCAACTTTTTTGCTTCTTTACGCATCATATTGTCTTTACCTAGTTCCTAAGACTTCATTGTTGCATATAAACACATTAACATCTGTTGTGAGCACAAAATAGGCATTGAGGACATTAATTCATTGAATAATGAGTCAAAATTCTCGACTCATCACACAATCAATAGACAAAACATTTATGGAAATTAACCCGTAGAACTGAAAGTCGAGGTATCAAAACTCTAATTATCAAATAATGGGGATGCAACCCCGAAGCTATAAAACATAACTAATAATATAAAGTATGTGTCTGAAAATATGGACAAGAAGATGTAGAGGAACTTATGGCAACCTAGAAGAGTATCTCACCCTTGGATTTGAAGTCAAGCGTCTCCTAACTGAAGTTTCGTATCAACTGCCTGAACAATCCATGTACTCAATAATAAAACAGTAATCACAGTATCAGTACACAACCATAGCATACTGATAGAATCACACAACCAATTCCATACTATGAATGTTAATAAACAACTACAACATAGTAAACATAGGTCAACACATATAACAACAATCACAAACACATAGACTCTCAGTCACCATATCCTAAACCAAACAATTCCTAGAACATGTCCCACCTGATCACAATTATACATACACGATTCTCACGTGGAACACACACAAAAACTATTAGTGTACCAGTGCAGTACCTGAGTGAACCAATGTTAGTATTTATACCAAGCATGGTATCTGACTCAACCATTAGTATTCATGTACCAACGTAGTACCCGAGTCAATTAGCAATCACAAACAGCATGCACAATCACAATCACAATGAACAATGACACTTGCAACCACAAGTAATGTAAACATGTTCTTTGCATGAATCTATCAACATGATGTCATTTCACATTTATCCCTTACATTTTCCTAACATGCATTGTACAAGAATTTGGATACTATAAAGAAGTAGATATGCATACATACATAATTTGGGAAATACACGACCATCACCTACCTCGAATCAAGCCTTTGGAAACTATAAAGAACCTGAATTTTCCCCTTTTTCAATGCCTTGGCTTGTTCATGGTCTAAACAAATAAAAGAGCACAATAATTAATCAAAAATGGCTTAAAAGTGCCCGGATTATACACAAATCCTAACTCCATGCCAATCTGTGATCATTATACCCAAACTAGAGATTTTCCCACCATTAAATCAAGTCAAAACCTTCATGCAATAGTAATATGCTAGATTCTAAGGTTTAAAAATCAAATTAAAAGATAAAAGAGTAATGAACTTACCTTTATCGATGAATTTGGAGGAAAACTGAGTTGAAATTGCCCCTCCCAAACCCAAGAATGAAGTTTTAGAAAAATAAGAGTTTTGGGACATTTCTCCATAAAACCCCAACTTACCTCGCTATAGTGGCATTGCCCTAGCAAACCCCCACTTTAGCGCCTACACAACTGCTATATTGTTGAGACGCCCCGCTATAGTGACGTGTCAGCTGCCATATCAACTTGCATGGAATTAGAGACTCATAAACTCCCCAAAAAAACCCAATTTCACAACATACCTTAGACCCTGACGTCCCAAACGATCCCTTTCACGTCAAGTTCGATTTTGGGAGTTTTACTCACTTGAATTCAATTTTGTAAATCCCTCTGGGTTTCTTAATGTCCTGGCTACTAAAAATATAAACCAAGCCTAGACATTTCACCTCACCCATTCTCGGATGGCCTTAGACCTTGCCTCGCTCAGATTCCATCTGAGACTGGCCTCATAGTTCTCTAATCCAAACAAGAATTGGTTTAAGTCTCTCCAAGAATTTAATCCTAGTTTGACTTGGTTTGAATCTTCTCACTTTGGATTTCTTTCTCATAATTCCAAGCTACTTTCATGTGTTCAATTTATGATAGTATTTCCATATTTGAACTCCAATTCCTTCTAGAATTAGATTGATTCATAATGTAAATTCTCCAAGCCTTACCTACAAAACTTCTTTAAGAGAGTCTCTAGTTTTGCTAGAGGAATAGGTTCTTTGATGAGTTATGCTACTGTATTGCTAACTTCTTCACTTTCTTGTGGAGATCTGTATAGGACCTAGTTCTTATATTTCGCTCATCATTTTTTTGTCTATAAATTATCACTTATACAATGTTTCTCAATAATCAAAATATCATATGATCTTACATGTAGATTCAAAAATAATGATATCTCAGTACAACCCTCTCAATATACCCTTAGCTTAAAACAAAAACAACTAACTTTGACCAACAAATGTTTAAAGAAAAACTTATAAGAGATTACAATTCAAACCACCAATTACATTCATGAGAGCAATATCTATTAGAGGTTTAATTGAAGAGGGATATCAAGTAGAATTTAATTCAAACTTCTTTCCTTAACTGATTAGTATCTTGTTGACTCTTCGTTGTTCACCTTGTATTCCTAAGATACTTAGAACAAAAACGTTGAAGAACTTGATAAGAAACAACAAAGTTTAAAGAGCATTTTCAAAACTAGAAAATTAAAACAAGTAGAGAAAATAGGATCAGAAACAGATTAGAAACAATATACAAAATATTTTTCTCAAAGAAGAAAATCGAGCCCACTAAATGCACAGTGTCTCCTTAAAGAAATTATTCCCCTCAAGTACCAGAGGTTAATGGAATATATCCTCCTAGGATAGAACGATCTTACTCACCGGTGTATCGGTACCTCAAACCATGGTGTCAGCGAACCACTCAACGGAAGTAAAGTACACTTAGAATACTAGATTTAGTAGTAGTAGAAGAAGTCCAGAAAAATTCGTTCAACTAAAATGAGAGGAAATCCCTCAATTTATAGAAAACAAAGGGTAGTGTGAAAAGGTTCTTATTGTGCCTTACTGGAAAGGTCAGAAACCTTTGGAAAAGTCACAATCTTTCGGAAAGGTCACAACCTTTCATAAAAGTCCCAACTTTTCATAAAAGTCACAACTTTTCATAAAAGACAACTCTTCATAAAAGTCGCAACTCTTCATATAAGTCACAACTCTTCATAAAAGTCGCAACTCTTCATTTTCCATTCACACCTTTTAAAACCCAACAATCCCCCACATGAATGGGGAATGACTCCAAGACAAAGAAATGGACAAGTATGTGTACTTTACAAGAAAGAATTAATTGCATCTAGATAAGCAGGTTTCCCCTTGGACTTTCTGTAGTGAACATATGCCGGATATACTCGATCAATCGATAGATGCGATATCTTTGAACTGTCGAGCTTTGGTATACCTAGACAACCATATGTCTCACAATTAACCCTTTACCATTTATGGTTCTTACGATTGTGTTCATTTCATCCATAAACATCTCCTGGTTTCATGAGTGTATAGAGAATAGGATTTTGACAATGATTCTCTTTGAAGTGGCTTACACTTCTGATGCTTATCATGACCAATGACACTAACCTATGGTATGAGTGTCTATGATCGTCGATAGTATAGTAACCCAACTAAAGGTTGGGGTCGTGTTCCAAGGGAGTGGTTTTGAGAATTGATAGAAAAATAAAATTTAGCTCTAACTAGTCGTAGCTAAAGACATTAACGAACAAAAACATGGTAAATTAAAGGGGGTGACACGAAAGTGTCAAATATCAAATTGGGGGTTTTGTCACAAGTAGTAAATATAGTGAGAATTAACGGGAAAATCAAGTATGGGGAAATGTTCTTGGGGTGTGACCGCAATACAAGTTGAGATAAATAGTTGGGTACATGTTTTTGAAAAGAAATTTGTAAGATAATAGTGACTATGCTAAGCTTTAAATGGAAATAAGTTCCCTCTCGGGAAACTTACCCCGTTTCAAATGCGTTCCTCTCGGACACCCATTTGCCGCATGAAGACCAGCCTACGCCTTACCCCACTCACTCTCTCGAGCTGAGTGTTAGGATATGGGACTAGGGCTCACCCTCTCAGGCTGAACCTCATGTCGACCCACTCCTTAGGCCATCAGTCTAGTGGTCTTGGTTTCGCGACCTCCCTCTCGGGCAAGCCAAAAACACATGGGTGGCTTTGTATTTGCAACTACAAACCCTTTAGATTAAACCACAACCACTAGGTGAAATCACCATTAAATTACATCTAACCTATCAGCAAGCAAGACTCAACAATAATATCAACACATATTTGGTAAATCACACCCCAAGAATAGGGGTTTTTTAGCCACACATCAAGAAATAACAAAATACACCTAAAATGATAGTAAAATCAAATGGGTATAAGAAATAAACCTTGATTTAAGCAAAGGAAGAAGAATGGAGAAGACCCACTTCCAACTTGGGGAAGATGAAATCCTTCTCTCTTCAAGTCTCCCACAAAACCCTCTCCAAACTTGAGAGAAAAATATCCAAAAAGTACTATTCTATTCTAGAAATTAAAATAAAAGTTCAACTCTTTAAAAATAATAATAAGTTCAGTATTTATAGACTTCAGAAATAAGCGCTGGCGGATCTTTCGGCGAAGTTAGTCGATATCGCCGAATGACTTCGGTGACTCGCCCTTCGTCTGTCTCATCGCCGTTTCATGCTTGCCTTCAGCACCTTCACGTTCTGGACCATTGGGCGGTATAGTACTGCTTCGCGGAACTATTTGGCGAAGCGCCGACTGCTCCTTTCATCGCCTTTTTTATCCTTCTCCTTCAGGGCTTCTCGTACTGGAACAAAGGGTGGAGTAAATCCCTTTGTCGAATCGCCAAGTGTGCTTGGCGATGCTCGGGCATTACCTTCGTAGTTCTTTTCAGCCTTTTTGTTCCTTTTTGCGCCTAAGTGTCCGTGCTTTCACTAAAATTTTAAATATCTTAAACTTAAGAGTTTTAATCAGATATTTAGACAAAATAAGCATTCGAGGACACTATTATTAACAAAATAAAGAAATTGGACTCATCAACACCCCCGACTTAAACTTTTGCTTGTCCTCAAGTAAACTCAAGTTCAGCCGTTCAAAAAGGGTGTCTCAAACAGTGCTACACAAGACTCAATCATGAACATACACAACAAGATTCAAATTACTTATGCACAGATCAACTGTGTACTCAAAGATTCAACTTGTGACACACCATTACCAGAGATTCTCGTGCTCGCAATACTTGCTACTTGTGCAAGTTCAAGCTCGACAAAAATTATCTAAATGCCCTCACATGAAGAATGATTCCATATTCACACACAGAGGTCAATCAATTCAAGATCAGGAATTAGATGCAACGCTCACACTCAAAAAGAGGAACACAATGCATGTTTTTACCCATAGGTTTGCCCTTGTGTTCCAATCGACTTTCGATTCGACTTACTCAAGATCAAAAAGGTCTTTCTAAGGCTTGTAATGGGGATGAGTGCAAAGGTATGGTCATTTAGGCTCAATGGCTCCTTCCTCGTGGTATGTGGTATTCTCAAGGCATTCCCTTCTTTTCCTTTATCGATTCTTTTTCTTGTGCTTCTAAGTCACCTGTTTATTCACCTTCATGGATTGCTTGGAAACCCAATTTCTTTTGTATTTATTCCACAATTTTTTTTTGAAGGGGTTTCCGTTGTTTTGCAACACCATGGGTTAATGGGGACTTTTCCTGCACTTTTTGACTTCCCCTTTTCCTTTTCACCACACCCCCAACTTAGGCTTTTGGCCTAAGTTGGTTATTCACTAAACCACAAATTAAGAGGATTATAGGTAGTGGGTTAAGTGAGGTCTAGGGTTCATCAAGGTTCTTCCAAAGAAAGGTAAGGCTCAAAAGGTGTTCAAAAAAATTTCACACGCTCACGAATAGGCCACAAAAGAGGTATATGTCAAATTTGGCTCACACTCTTTGAAGTTGCTTAAGATCATTTCAAGAGGACACCTTTCTAAATCAATCAAACTAACAGGGCAAATTCTAGGTTTATTCATGCATGGTTCAAAGCAAGCTAATCATACAAGGCATCGACACTTAAGTAAAACAAGACTACACACTTTTGCTAGTGTGCAACGGTCATTACAAGAGAATCAATTCGATAAATGGCTAATCACAACGAAATGCAAAGAGTTCACATATTGTCTATGCAACTTCATTTGGCCTCGTCATAGCCATACATTCATGTTCGTTCAATTGAGAGCATTATTCAAGTCATCGATATTGATCGAAACCAAGACCTAAATTCTTGCAAAAGAACAGCCACATTCAACTCACGAGGGGTGGCGAAAATGTGTGAAAAATTCAAAAAATTTGGAAGGTCAAAATCATTTTGCAATTAAAAGCAAAAGAGAGCCACGAGCTCAAACATCCACAGAAAAAGCAGTATTTAACACAATTATAAACAGACAACCCAAATGTATTCAAAACATGAATCATAAACAACACACAAAATTGTGGGCCTCACCCCACCACAAATAAAAAGCAATTTGTCCTCAAATGCAAGAAATACAAAATCCAGAAGGCAAAGTAAAGAAAGACAAAGAGGGAGGTAAAGAGGTGATCCTGGCTAATTTATCACTCCATCTGTCTGGGCATCAGTATCCAGAATGACCACCAGAAGGACCAGCTCCACTGGATCCCGCAGCAGGAAACTTTGCTAAAGAAGCTCGCACAGCAGCATTTATCATGATTTCTTCAGTCTCGGCTATGTCATCCGTTGTAGCTTCCTCAAATAACTATTCGTCAGTTTCTGCCTCTGATTCAGGATTAGCTATATGCTTCATTCCATCTCCATGTCTTGCGGCATTCTGAGGCATTTTGGGCACATCTGGAACTTCCAATGTTCCAAAGATCATGGATATATCAGTGGACTTTAGGTAGTCCACATCTTTCTTCTGCTCTGCAATGGTGGCCTTTATGGCTGTTACTTCCTCTGTGGCTCCTTAATCGTGCTCACACACTAACATCCTGGCCTCTAGAGCATTAATAGTAGTAATCAGTGGTCTCACAGCATTTCGAGGGCAACCTGAATCATGCCTGGAGTGGAGCTCTCTATGTTGGCGGTCCGACAATTAGCAGTTTGGGCAAGCTGTCCCATTCAGATCAAGGATGCTTAAGTGATCGGTTCACAGAGGGCAATAGCAGCTGAAGGCCTAGGGGCCGAAGTAGGCAAAGATGCCTCTGCAGGTATAGATCTAGTGGTCACAACTTCCTTCTATTTCTTTTCTGCCTGGTCCTTAAGATATTCGGCTTCGATCTTTTGGATACTGGTGGAGGCGGTGGCACCTAATTCCACATCCTTCGTTGCATCTCTAGGCACCCGAGATCTTTTGCATAATTCAGTGATTAATACGGGGAAAGAGAGAGATGTCTGGCCCTGCTTTGCACGCATATGGATTTCAGAGGAAATGATCTTCCCAAGATTTATCCTGGTTTTTTCCATGATGCATCCAAGACAAGTTGCCTTAGCATGATGAAGAATTGATTCATTTTGTGATGTCATAATTGTGCTGCTGATGAATTCGAACCAATACCGTGCAGCTATGTTCAAATTTTTCTTCTCAATTGGAACTCCTTCTCCTAACCATGTTGGAGCATTATCATCTAAAACTAGCGGGGCTAACCACGTTTTCATTGCATCCAGTTTCTGTTTCCTGATCAAGTGCTGGCAGTGGTCATTAATCTTATTGGACATTCCCAAAGCTATGTTGATAGTTTCACTGTCACAAGCTACCTTCCTTCCTCTGACAACCACGTGGGCAACTGCTTTAAAAGATGAGACTAGCCTTTTCCGTTGAGGTACTAATGCACTATATGCATTGTAGAACTCTCTAACCCAGCTTAGTATGTAAGAGTTGCGATGTCTTGTGAAGATTTAGAATTTGTGGTAT
Organism: Solanum lignicaule; assembly: GCA_029582545.1. Classification (NCBI taxonomy): domain Eukaryota; kingdom Viridiplantae; phylum Streptophyta; class Magnoliopsida; order Solanales; family Solanaceae; genus Solanum; species Solanum lignicaule. Next base: position 24,071 of record JAJOOF010006047.1, read on the forward strand.
TTCAGGCACTCCATCATTTCTGGATACCTATAAATAACCCCATCTATGGAAAGTCATTTCTCCTCAATGATCGTCCTCGGACCAACCGTTTTTGATCTATTCATTGATCCATGTTTGGGGCCTTGTACTAGATGTGGTAGCACTAATGCTTGCCCTGAAACTGGAGGAGTTGGAGTGGAGGATTGACTATCTCTGATCCGATATGGATCATGTATCCTTTTGGATCATAACTCAGCCCTTCTTGCCTCTGTCTGGCAATCTTCATCAGACTCTGTACTCTCATTGTTATATGTGGGTGGCTCGGTAGTGTAGAAGCCTGTGCTGTCAGAGCTTGCGTCAGATAATTCGAGGGCTTTGCCTTTTCCTTTGCGTTTTAAAGTTGTGGTAGCCTTGCCCCTGGGTGGAGGTATATTTTCTCTGATCAAAATTCCTTTCTCCCTCCCTCTAGTTGGTTGTTTGGCCATATCTGTGAAACGTTAGAGAGAGAATAGTGAGTAATTACATTGTAGCATAAAATATCAGACAGACTCGCCGATCTAATCAGCAAATCGCCAAACCTCTTTGGCAATCATAAGTATGTCCGCCGAAAGTTACAGAAACCACAGCACTTAAGATAAGAATTAAAAGGCGATTTAGGTCTAGGGGCTCAGCGATTCGGCGAGCTCAACTCAGCTCGCCGACTAACTTAACGTGCCTGAGATTCAACTCACTTTTCAAAATTGATCGCACAAACCTCAAAAGCAAAATTAAACCAAGCATTAATGAAATTTAGTCCAGACCCATAGCACCCATTCATGGTCTAACACCCATCATGCATAGTTTTCCCCATTTAGATTCAAAGTAAGCAGAGTGAAAAAGGAAGTCTCCCCAACTTACAAAACAGAAGCAGGTACTCGAAAATGTATACTCATATCAGAGAGATCTAATACACATTAGTGGACTCCTAGGTTGCAGATGAGGTCTATCTTTTTGAGAGCAAACGAAGAGTTTCTAGAAACTAACCTTTTCGCTGAGTAAACAAAGTTGTAATGCTAGGCGGCAATGAAAATCTGAGTTCCAAGCACTAATCCGCTACTAAAATACTAATTTAAAGTGAGAAATTGTAAATTACTACCTTGGTGTGAAGTTATGGAGTTTGAAAGTGAGAAAGAATGAAGAAGTGTGACTATTGGTCATATATGTTGTTCAATTTGTGTCCATTCGGCGACGTTAGTCGCACTCGCCCACCTACTTGGTGATTCACCGAGTGGTCATTTATCCAGCCCTATCTTCAGAATTCTTTAATTTTTAGTGGGTGAATTCGGTGATCTGCATCGAGATCGCCAAACTTGTTAGCGATGCGCTGAGTTGCTTTTCGAATCCGCTGAGTTTTATAAGCTCTGTACGACTCTCGTATTGAGTCAAATGGCGGATCCAGTCAGGCTCACAGACCTGTTTGGCAACTCGCAGAATGGACTTTCTGCTCGCCAACCTGAAGTTTTCTGCACTTCGCTCGTTTTAACCTACAACACAACACACCATTATTCATAAAAGTAAAATCCTAAACGTTTAAGACCTTGGATTTTCCTCCTAAGAAGCGCCTTGTTTACAGTCGTGGCACGACGTAAATTTTTGCTCAAGTTTCGTTGTTGGGGTTGGCCAGGTTTTCATTAGGCCACCCCATGTTTCTCTGTTGATGGAGTTGAGGCAACGCATTACTCATCAGGTCCTCGAGCAGTTGGACAGCTTTGGAATGAGACCAAATCATCCGCTTCATTCCTTCAATCCTTTCAGCTCTCTATCTTGCTCAGTCACCTTGTGGAGAATGATTGAGAGCATTCCCTCAAGGCGTTTAACTTCATTGTCCTTGAGACTTCTTCGTTCATGAGGAGGGATGTATTTATCCTTCCTTTTACACTGGATTTCGATTTTCACCATCTTTTTAGCCAACTCATCCATCCGAGTCATTAGGGCGGCCAACATGAAGTCCTTTTCTACTTTTTGGTTCGTTTCAGCCATTTGATTAAGCAGTTGAGCTGCTATCACATATGGTTGTTTCGCAATACCTCCCGGAATAAGTTGGTCGACCAACCTCTTGTTTCCAGGACCAAGACTTCTGTAGAAATAGTCAAGGAGAGCTATGTCAGGAATGTCACGATTTAGGCATTGATTGATCAGTTCATTAAACCTTGCCCATGACTTGTGGATCCGTTCACCCTCTAATTGCTTGAAGGTGAGGATACGCTCCAGGAATATCATTACCTCTAATGGAAGAAACTCCATTAGCTCCTAAGGGTTGCTCGCCATACTCACTTCCTCTGCTTCAATATAGAAAAGATAACAAAACTACAAGTTAAGTTAGTAAACTACGACTAAGAAAGACAAAAATTCTACTAATCTAAAAATTCTCAAATAACACCACTCCCAGCAGTGGAGCCATTTTGATGCTTATCGTGACCAACGACACTAATCTACGGTATGAGCGTCTACGATCGTCGATAGCATAGTAACCCAACTAAAGGTTATGGTCGTGTCCCAAGGGAGTGGATTTGAGAATTGATAGAAAAATAAAATTTAGCTCTAACTAGTCGTAGCTAAAGACATTAACGAACAAAAACATGGTAAATTAAAGGGGTGACACGAAAGTGTCAACTATCAAATTGGGGGTTTTGTCACAAGTAGTAAAAATAGCGAGAATTAAGGAGAAAAACAAGTATGGGGAAATGTTCTTGGGGTGTGACCGCAATACAAGTTAAGATAAGTAGTTGGGTACATGCTTTTGAAAAGAAATTTGTAAGATAATAGTGACTAGGCTAAGCTTTAAATGGAAATAAGTTCCCTATCGGGCAACTTACCCCATTTCAAATGTGTTCATCTCGGACGCCCATTTGCCGCATTAAGACCAGTCTACGCATTACCCCACTCACTCTCTCGAGCTGAGTGTTAGGATATGGGACTAGGGCTCACCCTCTTGGGCTGAACCTCATGTCGAGCCACTTCTTAGGCCATCAATCTAGTGGTCTTGGTTTCACGACCTCCCTCTCGGGCAAGCCGAAAATACATGGGTGGCTTTGTATTTGCAACTACAAACCATTTAGATTAAACCACAACCACTAGATGAAATCACCATTAAACTACATGTAACCTATCAGCAAGCAAGACCCAACAATAATATCAACACATATTTGCTAAATCACACCCCAAGAATGGGAGTTTTTAGCCACACATAAAGAAATAACAAAATACACATAAAATGATAGTAAAATCAAATGGGTATAAGAAATAAACCTTGATTTAAGCAAAGGAAGAAGAATGGAGAAGACCCACTTCCAACTTGTGGAAGATGAAATCCTTCTCTCTTCAAGTCTCACACAAAACCCTCTCCAAACTTGAGAGAAAAATATCCAAAAAGTACTATTCTATTCTGGAAATTAAAATAAAAGTTCAACTCTTTAAAAATAATAATAAGTTCAGTATTTATAGACTTCAGAAAATAGTGCTGGCGGATCTTTCGGCGAAGTTAGTCGATATCGCCGAATTACTTCAGCAACTCACCCTTCGTCTGTCTCATTGCCGTTTCGTGCTTTCCTTCAACACCTTCACGTTCTAGACCATTGGGCGGTATAGTACTGCATCATGGAACTATTCGGCGAAGCGACGACTGCTCCTTTCATCGCCTTTTTTATCCTTCTCCTTCAGGGCTTCGCGTACTAGAACAAAGGGCGGAGTAAATTCCTTCGACGAATCGCCAAGTGTGCTTGGCGATGCTCGGGCTTCAGCTTCATTGTTCTTTTCAGCCTTTTTGTTCCTTTTTGCGCATAAGTGTCCATGCTTTCACTAAAACTTCAAATACTTGAAACTTAAGAGTTTTTATCAGATATTTAGACAAAATAACATTCGAGGACACTATTTTTATCAAAATAAAGCCCTAAATGAGTCCAATTTGTGGACTCATCAACTTCACACTTACATATGTGATTTCTAACTGTGTCATCACGTAGATACAATATTTGGTCAAGTCGGCCAAACTTAGCAAATCATTAAAAACTTTAAGCTTTATTAACTCATTAACAAGCCCTACTGTTTTAACCTCGTTCCTCAACATTTTCTTCTTCATGAAATGGATTGAGTTGATTGATAATGTCGAACCGTCAGTCACAACTTGGTTTTTCTCCTTGAATCTAGCTCTTGGGATCTCCAGTCTGCTAGATAGAGTTACCGACATGATGACTTCTCCTAAGCGATAAACCCATTCTCTTAGATGATCTTTCAACTTTCTCTCTAGTTAGGCCTTTTTGTAAGTGGATCCGACACATTATCCTTTAACTCTACATAGTCAATTGTGATAATTCCACTAAAGAGTAGTTGTTTTCCAAAGGTATTATGTATATCTCTTATGTGATGAGACTTTCCGTTATATATCATGCTCCATGCCCTACCCATTGCATCTTGACTATCAAAGTGTATGCATACTGATGCCAAAGGTTTGGACCAAAAAAGAATATCTATCAAGAAATTCTAGAGTCTTTCAACTTATTCACCGACCTTATATAGAGCACCTAGCTCAGAGATCATTGTAGAGCTAGCGATACATGTCTTTTTGGAAGATTTTCAAGAGACTGCTTTTCCACCAAGAGTAAATACATATTCACTAGTGGATTTTACTCCATTTGATCCCGGTGATCCAATTTGCATCACTATATCCTTTCAATACTGCTGGATATTGTTACAATGCAAGACATAGTTTTGAGTATGTTTTAAATACCCCAAAACTCTTTTTCATTGCCATCCAATGAGTTTGATTGGGAATACTCGTGAAACAACTCAGTTTACTAATAGCACATACTATATCTGATCGCGTACACTTCTTGATATACATCATACTTCCCAATACTCTAGCACAATCCAATTGTGAGTCACTTTCTCCTTCACTCATTTGAAATGTAAAGCTCACATTTATTGGAGTCTTGACAATATTGAAATCCAAATATTTGAACTAGTCAAGTACCTTTTCGATGCAATGAGATCATGACAATGCTAAATATTATGGAGTTCTAAGGATTCTTATACCTAAGATCACATCAGCAACTCCAAGATCTTTCATATCAAACTTGCTTTCAAGCATACGTTTAGTAGCATTTATGTCATTAGTGTTGACTCTAAACAATGTTTGTATCACACAAAATTATAAGAAATTGTTGTTCACCTTGTATTCCTAAGGTACTTAGAACAAAAACTTTGAAGAACTTGATAAGAAACAACAAAGTTTAAAGAGCATTTTCAAAACTAGAAAATTAAAACAATTAGAGAAAATAGAATCAGAAACAGATTAGAAACAATATACAAAATATTTTTCTCAAAGAAGAAAATCGAGCTCACTGAATGCACAGTGTCCCCTTAAGGAAATTATTTCCCTCAAGTACCCGAGGTTAATGGAATATATTCTCCCAGGATAGAACGATCTTACTCATCGGTGTATCGGTACCTAAAACCAAGGTGTCAGCGAACCACTCAACGGCAGTAAAGTACACTTAGAATACTAGATTTAGTAGTAGTAGAAGAAGTCCAGAAAAATTCGTTCAACTAAAATTAGAGGATATCCCTCAATTTATAAAAAAAAAAGGGTAGTGTGAAAAGGTTCTTATTGTACCTTACCGGAAAGGTCACAAATCTTTGGAAAAGTCACAATCTTTAGGAAAGGTCACAACCTTCCATAAAATTCACAACTCTTCATAAAAGTCACAACTCTTCATAAAAGTCGCAACTCTTCATTTTTCATTCACGCCTTTTAAAACCCAACACTCTCTGTTTAATTCTAATTCTCTTTTTGTTATAAATTCTTTAACTGAAATATTAATAATAATGTAAGATAATTATTTATATTAATCATACTATAATTTAGCAACAAATGATTTCTTTTTGGATGATAAATTACTGCTAATTTTTTTCTTATCCTTATTATTTTTCAAAAATATAATAAATCACAACTTTTGGACAAGCATAGCTTATTTATTATTATTAAAAGCATGTTCAAATTTTTATTTTTTTAATGATGAAAAACAAATACGTATATTGTAAATACACTCAAAAAATTTCCACCATTTGCACTTGGAGAATTTCACTTAAAAAATAAATTAGACTTCTAGATATTCATATGATATTTACTAAGACACAGAATTACATTTTACTTCCCTCTTTTGGCATCAAAGAAACATGTTCAAAGTGCCAACAAGGGTTGTGGTGGAGTGGTAAGTACTTTTCATTCTTAATCAAGAGGTCTCGGGTTCGAGTCCCCTTGGGTATGGAGTCGCCTTTGTTAGGAAGTGTTTTACCTCCAATGTGGGACTTCCTAGCGTGAATCCAAATTTAGTCGGGCTCCAATGTGGGATTTTCTGGCACGAATTCAAATTTAGTCGAGCTCCAATGTGGATATCAAACACCGGATGGGAAACCAAATAAAAACATGTTCAAAGTATAAAGGTAGAGAGCATTTGATGTATCTTAACTCACACTGTTGATAAATCAAACATTAAAGACATAGGTCTTTTGAAATTCCAAAAGTCTTGAATTTGGTTATCCTTTCAACACAGACTAAAATAGATCACAAAGAATGATTAGAGTTAGACACTCAAGTACATATCAAAAATGATCACCAAGGACTTAAACTGCTCAAAAATAACAGGTTAGAAAGAAGAAAAATGACAAGGCTCTAGGGGTCATAATAGTCTATTCATCATAAGAAGAAAAAGAAACAAAAGAGGTAATAATTACAATAAGCACGAAGTTTATACCTTTAAGGTTAGATTGTCAATTCTCTCCTCCAATAAATAAATATCTAATTAAATATTAATATGTTAATTAATAATGACAAAATTTGAAGTTTAACAATTGCATTTAGTTGTTTAATTATGATATTATAAATTTCCTTAGTTATTATTATATGTTACTCGTAAATTTAATTACTGTCACATCCCTATTTATTCCTCAAAATTGATGAATGAAAGTAGAGTTTTATCCAATTAAAGTGACGTTTTGAAATGAGATTATTTTATTAGTCAGAGTTGCCACTTGGAATTGATTTTTGGTGTTCCAAGTCACCTTATTTAAATCCCTAATCAAAAGGAAATTTGACTCGTTATTTGATTGGTCTGCGAACTAGAAATTTGGGTAAGAAATTCTATTGACCGAGGGGAAGGTATTAGGCATCCCTCGAATACCGTGGTTCTAGCACGGTCGCTTTATTGACTTTTATATGACTTGACTTAATTTTTGGATATTATATTATTAGCTTAATAAATAATTTTAAAAAAAATTATTTACCCTCATTTTTTGAATCTTGAAACTTTCGTAATTTATTTTCTTTTCCCCCTTTTTATGTATTTATATTTATTTTTTGTGTTATTGTGGATAGAGAATATATAGGTATCTAATTGCTAGCAATTATGATTTATGAAGGATTGAGATTTTTTGAGTTTGAGTATTTTAGGATTGTAATTTTTAATTAGATTTTTTGAGTTTGAGTATAAAAAATTTTATTCTGTGACACTGAGCCGTATTATAAGACTGCCTACGTATCTTGTATAACAAGAATTAGGTCAAACATAGTTCATATAAATTAAAAATTATTTTTCTTTTTCTTGATTTTTTTTTTTTAAAAGACAACTTTTGGGAAAAGACTCGGTTCATTTTTTATAATATCTTAGCTTTAGTTGGTACCAACAATTAATATTATGCATATGAATCCATTCAACTATTTTAAAACAAATATGAGGTCAACTTTGAGTAATCCCTATAGTTTCAAATTGTATCTCAAACATACTTAAGTATTTACATGATCAGTTCATCTTGCATAAATTAAGAGGTTAAAATTATTCATATCATCATATTTCAAGTGCTCTCGCAACAAATGAAGTCCCACTTCACACAATAGAAGTGTTCTGATCTTAGGACGTTTTAAAAGTCACTCACACTCGGAAGGATATTCAATGCATAAGATTGAGATATCATATGTTTGGCCCTTATGTAAGTATCCACTAATGTGAGAGCACAAAAAACGAGATCAAATAGGACTTGTCATTGGTTTATAATGTAGGTTTAGGGAAAGGTAGGATATTCATTTGGATAAAGTGACTATTTCCTCCTTCAATATTGTACAATGCTCTCAAATGTTTTCATTTTCGAATTTGATCTTTGTTTTTTTTAAAGCCCCTCCTCATTTATTTGCCTTTTCTATTTTTCTCATTTTCTCTTCCTTTCGTTGGAGATTTTTTCATTTTTCTTCCTATCTTTTCTTTTGTCATTTTTTTTTTGAACTTTCACATAATTAGCCTTTTTACTTTGTTACCCAACTTAGGTCTTTAGCGTTGTGTAGCTAATTGGTAGTATGCTCAGAGAGGTGGGACTAAGGAATAGTGCATTTATGCACTCTAAAGGATGTATGTTGAAATACGGTTATTCAAATAAAAATGTTTCAGGCTCAAAATGGGAGTTCTATGGATAACATGTCATTTGGTAGACTTGAAAGGCACAATCGGATCAAAGGAAGCCTATAGTCATTTCCCAAGTTAAATGTTGCTCAAAATTTTGCCTCAACCAACATTCAGGCCAAGTTCTTGATCAAAAGTCATTCCATTGAATTTAATATCTAAAGCCCACCATACAATGCACAGGAAATAATGAGGTCGAATTTGTTTTAACCTTAACTTTAAGCAAAATCGTTTCTCAAGTAATACATATACGCATCAAGAGGTACCAAAGGAAGTCTATAGGTCACAACAATATTGACATGTCTTGCCAAATAGTTTAACACTTTCTTTCTTTTTCTTTATGCACATTTTTATACATGTTGGTACCAACCAAGTCAAATTTTTTCTAGATAAATAAATCTTTATTTTTTGCCCCAATTTTTGTGATGAGGACTTTCTAGATTTTTCTTAGGTTAGACCGAACCTCAAAATAAAGCTACCTACGTATCTTGTCAAAGCAAGAATTAGGTCAATCGTAGTTCAGAAATATGAGTAAAAATATTTTTTTTGAAGAATAAATCCCTTTTCTTTAGAATAGATAAATAATATTTTATTTTTTTTGAATTTTCAAATAAGGATTAAGATTATTTTTTTTAATTTTGAAATAAGGATTACCGAATCCGAGAAATGTTGCCTACGTATCTCATCAAGTTGAGAATCAGGTGTGCGTAGTTCGTTAATTTTTTTTTAAAAAAAATATACTCTACTTTTGAAACTATTTTTTTTAGGTCATTTTATGGTAAAAATGCAAAATTCAATCTATTTAAGATTTTATAAAGAATTGATATATTTATTTAAAAAATTAGAAAGATTTTTTTCAGTTTACTAATTTATCCTAAAATCGGTCAACATTCAAATAGTATTTATGTAGCTAATAGCACATAGACTCAAACCCTGTGTTGAGCCGCATTAAATTAATTGTTCGTAATACAAACAAAGTGTATTCTACTAAGGATAATCATTATATGAGGCTTGTTCAACTCGATTTTAAAGTCCTTACGACTATGATTGGGTGTCTAGACTGGCTAAAAAACGAGCGGACAACTCGAGTTAGGGAGTAGCATCGTACCGGTAGCAGCACTTTCCGGTTTTGTGCATTGGTGCTTCCTATCCTAAATATGTGTGATTAAAAATCCTTCCCCATAGATCGAAGATCCACTGGCTATCTTAACAGAATTGGGGTGCGCAGTCGCAATTCCTATAATGGTATTATTGAAGACTCAGAGGGGTGCGCGAGAGAAAACAGTTTACATGTCGTTCAAATAATATCAAAGCAGTCAATAAATAAACAATTAGCACATTAAGCCAACAAATACAATATCCAAAAACATAAATAATTAAGTAAATAGTCATACATAAGTCAATATTATATGCTCAAATTATGGTTATCCCCAGCGGAGTCGCCATATGTCACACCCCTATTTATTCCTCAAAATTGATGAATGAAAGTAGAGTTTTTTCCAATTAAAGTGACGTTATGAAAAGAGATTATTTTATTATTCAGAGTCGCCACTTGAAATTGAGTTTTGATGTTCCAAGTCACCTTATTTAAATCTCTAATCAAAAAGAAATTTGACTCGTTATTTGATTGGTCTGCGAACTAAAAATTTGGGTAAGAAATTCTGTTGACCGAGGGAAAGGTATTAGGCTTCCCTCGAGTTCCGTGGTTCTAGCACGGTCGCTTTATTGACTTTTCTATGACTTGACTTAATTTTTGAATATTATATTATTAGCTTAATAAATAATTTTAAAAAAATTTATTTACCCTCATTTTTTGAATCTTGAAACGTTCGTAATTTATTTTCTTTTCCGCCTTTTTATGTATTTATATTTGTTATTTTGTGTTATTGTGGATAGAGAATATATATGTATCTAATTGCTAGCAATTATGATTTATGTAGGATTGAGATTTTTTGAGTTTGAGTATTTTAGAATTGTATTTTTTAGTTAGATTTAAAATAGGAAGTAAAATTTCATGAGATTTATGATTAGTTTTAGCAAGAAATTCTTTTCTTTTTCCACATGTATTTGTATTTTTTATTATGTTATTACCGTAATTTTTTTTTCTTTTTTCACATGTATTTATGGATAGACTATGTATAGGTATCTGGTTGTTGTTTTTTTTCTTTTTAATTAGATTTAAAATAGGAGGCAAAGTTTTATAGGACTTGGAATTAGTTTTAGGAAAAAATTCTAAAGGTTTTAGAACTCTTTTGAAAAAGATTTTTCCTATTTATTTTATTTCTCTTCTTCCTCTTTTTACGTTTTTTTTGTTTTTTAACGTATTGTTTTTTTTGTTTTTTTTACATTCTGTTTTTCTTCTTCTTACTTTTTATTTTAATTTTTTTTGTTATGTTATGTTTTTGTTTCTTTTTTTTTTCCTTTTGTTTCATTATTTTTTCCTCACGTTGTTCTTTTTTTTTTATATATATTTTCTTTTTTGATATTCTGTACATTTTATTTTATTTTTCTTTTTGATCTATTTTAATTTAATTTGTTTTCGTAGCTTTTCCTTATCCTAACAAGTTTATTATTATTGTTTTTGTTGGCACTCAAAAGATCAAGACAACACACATATTATAGCATAACATAACTTAATATTTTTCTAAACACAATCAAACAAAAAATTCATTCAAATTAGTAAGACACGAATATAAAAACTTTGATAATTAATTAAGGAAAAAGAGCAAGGAATGGACTCTTAAGCACGTAAGAAATACTCACATGTCATAGAGCATGTTCGGATATATTTCAGTACACAACATTAATAATATTAACAGATTAAACACATACGAAATCTGAACTTGAATATATTGGAATTAATTCTTGCATAATCATGACATAAAACTCATACAAAATAAAATGAAATTAAGTGTTACCTCTTGTGAAAATTATTTCACGAGAAGAAAGGGTTCAGAAATCACGAACTCGAAAACTACGAAAGTGAACCTCGACCTCAGCTTTTGTTTGTGAGTGAAAGAAAAATATCAATAAGATGTGAGTATGTTTGCTGATTTTTCCTTTTTTTACTGATTTTTTTTTTTTTTTTTTTTTGGTTTTGTGCGTCTGTGTTGCTGCCTTTTTTTGAATGTTTGTTTTTTTGGTGATGTGGAGAATTATTTTTTTTGACTTTTTTTTTCCCTCTCGTTGCTGTGTGTATTGTGTATATGTAGGAGTGTGGGTGTTGTGTGTGTCGTGTGAGGGAGTGAGGGGGGAAGTGGGGTGAAATGGTGTGAGGAAGTGGGGTAGTGGGGTAGTGTGTAGGTAGGTATATATAAATATAATTACTAACTAATTATTTTTAATTAATATAAATTTAAGAAAAGTTAAATAGCTAATAAAAAATATAAACACTAGTTTATTTATTAAATATACATTAAAAGAAAACATATATGTTTTGAACATTTTCTTCTCTTTTGAATAAATTGAAAACAAAACTTAACTCAAAACATGACCCTATTTTTGTGGTTTTCAAATATTTTTACACTAAACTTACTAAAATATGATAAAATCAAAATATTTAATTTAAACGTAAAAGAAATATTTAATCACTAAAATTTGTGTAAAATATCAAGTTCGATCAAAAATTACATGTCTATAATTACAACGAAAATAAAACAGCTAAATGCATTGCTTATTGCGCATTGAAGAAGGAAAATACCTTTGCATTGGAAACCATTCATTCAAGAAGTCATTTGATTAACTTTTTTTTTTCTTGATTTTCTAATTTCGTTCATTTCATCATTTATTATATTAAAAGCTCACAACTCTCCATATTAAATAAAAATTGAAATTGTCTTCTTCTTTTTTTCTGAGCGAATCTCAAATGGATACCATTTAATTTTTCAAGCAGCAAATGAATATAGAAGGTTAAGAGTCAAGACAATTGATAATACAAAATTTTAATTTGAAGTGATGTAAGCACTTTTGATACTCTCTTTATTCATAATTAGTTGTCCAGTTTTGAATTAACACACCTATTAAAAAAATAATTATTGACATAGTGAGTTTATCATTTTACCCTTATTAATTATGAAGTGGATGGATTGAAAATTTAAGATTTTCAAGAAGTTCTATCTTTTTCAAAGTAATTAATTGAGGGTATAATAGGTTTAAAAAATTGTGCTTTCTTGATTTGTCAAAATAGACAAGTAAAAATGGACAAATAAAAAAGGAAAATTGGACAAGTAATTAGGAACATGTAATTAGGGACATAGTCCCATATTAGTTGATGATTATATTAAAAATAGGTGTTCCTTATTACTCCATATGTCCAAATCAGTGGCAAAGCCAGGAATTTCACGAAGAGGGTTCAAAAATTAAACAACAAAAGCTCTTATTAAAAAAGGGAAAAAATTGTTGCAAGTGAGATTTGAACACGCAAGCACTGGCTCATTGAAGATGTCTAAACACACATTCAAGACATCTTAAACCACTAAGCTATAACAATTTATTATGTCAAGGGTGTCCAAATTATGTTATTTAATCATTTCGCGTATCATTTTACTTGTATATGCGGTATTTTTCCCCGACGAAGGGTGTCCAATTACATGTGCCTACGCCCTTGTGTCCAGTAATAGTTGTTCACTATTAACTTGGCACACACCTTAAGAAACAATAAATAATATGGGTAATCTTACTATATTATCTTTTGACTTTATTAAATTTAATGATTTGAAAAATGTGTTAGATGATAAATAGTACTCCCTTTGTTCCTTTTTATGTGTCATTCTTACTAAATAGTTGGTCCATAATAGTTGTCATTTCATAAAATCACTGCATAAATTACAATATTCTTCCTATTTTACCCGTGTGAGCTATTAGCCATGAAAATATACATTTTCCCAACATAGAAAAGCTAAGTAAATAATTCATGTGTTCATTGTTAAATTAAATAATCAAAATAAATTAATTTATGCTCATTAATCAAAAACTTGAGTTCACAAAAAATTAAATAAGGGTAGAATCGTAAACTTACTTAGTTTCTTAATGCATGTGAAATTTAAAATGGTGACATATAAATAGGAACGGATGGAGTATTTAATAGCAAGGGTAAAATAGACACAAAAGATAAATTATCTCTTGATTTTCTAAATTGGACAAGTATTGTTGGACATCTATTTTTAGTATAGTGGACAACTATATATTGTTGGACGGGGGAGTAGTTGTCCACCTTACTAAATCAAGAAAACATTAATTAATTTTTTTGTATATTACCCTTGCAATTAATTCTTTTTGAAAGTGTTCATATTTGTTTATAAAATTCCTAACAAGTTTTTTAAAGGTGAATTAATAAATTTATCTTCTTATTTATGAAAATATAGGGTTTATTCTGTGATTTTTGCTTTTATTCAAAACTGATCTCATTCATAGTCATTGTATGAGTTTAGGTGTCTTTTGGGGATTAGTCTTGCCATATGCAATCAGTTTCTAATCAAGCTAAGTGTGAGTCCTAAAATTTGATGAAACAAAATACGTATCACATTCATGAAATTATTATGTTGCTTACGTTGTGATGGAATGTTTATTAATCATATATTATTATGCAAGATTTGTACTACATCATCCCTTGAAATACACGTGTAATGCATGTGTTCAACGATTAGTCTCTTAATAAAAATGAAACCTAACATGTCGATTGCCAGAGATTATTAGTTTAAAAGGTGGGGGCTTGACCCAGGGGCAGAGGCAGTAACAAACCCCCTTCGATGGAAAATATTACTATTTATACGTGGTTAAAATTATTTTTTAGATATGCATAATAGATGTCGAACCTCCTTCCACTAGTTCATGTGTTTACTTCTCAGATTTTGAAATCCCTTATTAAAAATCCTGGCTTCGCCACTGGCTTGACCGCTTGAGACGAGACATTTTATTTAATTAGTATAAGTAAGGTGTAAGCCTCGAGATATGGGGGCATAAGTCCCATGAATCTGTTATTAATAAAATAGAATAATAACACAACAAATTTATGAAGTACATAAAATTTAAAAAGAAAAATGGAACTCATGATAGAAACAAAAATGTCTAGTATATTTTCACAAGTATTGGTGTTAAAGTTATCACCATATAATAATAAGCTATATATATTAACTTCCGACAATTAAAAAATCGTGATTTCTTAGAAGAAAAAAAAAAACGAAAGATATTACATCCCTGGAAGTAAATAATCAATAAGCAGTATGTATGAGTACTTAAAACATTATCCCTGGAAGTAAATAATCAATAAGCAGTATATATGTGTACTTAAAACATTACTCTTTCGTAAATAAATACAAAATTGCTTTCAAATAGTAAAACAATATAAGTTTGGTAATTTTGAGAGATATAGAACTAAGAAATAAAGATAAAATAGAAAATGAAAATATACATTTTGATTTTCTCTCTCTCTTATTTTCTCCCTCTCTTTCTCTCTCTATATATAGAGAGATTGGGAGTAATTAAGATACGGGTCATAGTATTGCATAACTATTAATTGACAATGTCGTGAGGATAATGAATATAAGTTGAACATTCTACAGAAAAATATAGCTAGACAATCAAAATTTTATATTTTATTCATTTGTTAATAAAGGGTACAAATGAATTAACCTTTTATTATTCACTAGTGAATTCATTCGCGCTAATGTATAGATGTATAATTTGGTTCCATAGATTTTTTTTTTACATGTAATCATCTTCTTTAGAAGTGAAAGAACGTTCTTATAATTTATAACAATTTTAAAATAAATAACATAAATACACTATTTTTCAAAGTCACAATAAAATAGAAGAAGAAATAAATAAATATACTTTTAAAGAATAGATGATATATATTGATTTTGTTAATTACAATTAATATACTTTTAATGGAAATAAGTAATGGTTACAATTAAATAGTGAGTAATGTTTTAATCATGGAACTTCTACGTACCAATTGACTTTAACATAGTGTGAAAAAATATAATTAACATTTTTGTTCTTAGAAAATCAGTCAACTAATTGTTATTATAATTTCAAAACATTATGAGCATGTAAGCCAAAATGAACTCAAACAATGGTGACCCAAAATACCCTCTTCTCATATTTATTCTATATTTAGGTTATTTGTCTAGATACAATATATATTTGACTAAATATACATACATATCTTCTTATTTTAAATTTTAGAGATAAATCTAGCACTAATTTATAATCCCTCAGTATAAAACAAACAAATATTTAGTTAATACTTTATGTTATTCATTTGTGTTGTTAAATTTGACTTTATTCATTTCAATATTTTCACTCTCCTCTAACTAACCAAATATGAATCGTAATTATGTTTAATGAATTGAATTTTGTAGAAAAATAATAAACAAAACAACCTGACCTTATGATGAAAAAGTAAGTTATACCCTTTCTTTATAACATCAATAACAATATTGTGTTTCAATTATTTCAAATAATATAAATGTTTCTTCTTTGTGTATATAAACTTTTTTAGAATTGCCTCATCCTCTCTCTCTCCATATTACTTTATATTTATCTTTTAAAGTTTTCACGGCATGCATATTTCTCGATAGTTTTAAGAACTTACATAATAAACATCAAATAAAGAATATATTTTAATTATTAAAAAAAATTAAGCAATCAATCATAAATTTTAAAATTTGATTAGTAATTAGTACTCCCTCCGTCCCATTTTATGTGAGGTAGTTTGACTGGGTACGGAGTTTAAGAAAGAAAGGAAAACTTTTAAAACTTGTGGTCTAAAATGAATGATAGAAATTTGTGTGACTGTAAATCATTTCATTAAGGGTAAAATAGACATTTTATAGTCAAATTGTTATTTAATATAGAAATGTGTCATTCTTTTTTGGATTGACTAAAAAGGAAAGTAAGTCACATAAATGAGGACAGAGGAAGTAATTTTTAACATAATTAAGTTACTAATTTGAACCAAGAGAAAATATTTATAAATTTTAAAATTGATTTGTATTTATAGCAGAATTTCAATCATAATTAAGATAAATTCGCGAGGAGGTGGTATCTCTTTAGGATCTACTCCAGTATTTTATAAAGGAAATTTTTTCAAAATGTCAATATTTTAGCATTTAATAGGACCCCTTAGCCACACTTTCAATATTTATTAAAAATGTCAATATTTTAGTTTGTTATATTGTTGATTTATATATTTTATTTCTTTGATTTAACTTAATAAAATACAACTAAGCAAATAACAAATTAGAGAAAATCAGAGGAGAGAATCTTTCAAATTAAGTAAATAGTGTTGAAAATATATTATTACTTACTTTACAGATTAGGAGACTAAAATAGGCACAAATTCTCTAGTCTTCCTCATCATCCATTAACGACTTTCAATTCTCCATTGATGATCCTCCTTATTCGTAGAAGGCAAGACACGATTTTTGCCTGAAAAAAGGAGATCGATATAGATTAAGAGACTAAAATAGGCGACAAATTCTCTCATCTTCCTCATCCCCCATTAACGACTTTCAATTCTCCATTGATGATCCTTATTCTCCGTAGAAGACAAGATAATTGATCAAAGTTTTTACCGTAAAAAAGGAGATCATACAAACAAATAGTCATACAAATCGACGTTGGGCTGGAAGTTCAAGTATTCTGCTGAATTTGTTGCTTGGTGCCTTGTTCATCCCCATTTTGCTACGGATGGAATCTAATCTTATTTGGTGCTTCAATTTTTGTTTTCTTAAACTTCAAGCCGATTTTTTCATGTAGTTTTTTTATTTTTAATTTTTGTTTTCGACATTTGAGTTAACTTTTTTTTTCACTTGTGTTTGGTGCGGCCTTGTTGTTCTGGAGGAAGCTACCACCAAGCTTTAAATAGGATGTTCTTAAGGTTATCATCGCTCCAGACATAATAGTTATCCACGTATCGATATTGTATTCCACAAAAATTGAAATCATCAACAAATACAAATTTATATTCATATTACAAAAAGTATTCATGATTGAGTTATATATGTATTTTACTTTCATAATGAAAGGTAAAATTGTATCCACTGAACAAAATTGTATTACATGGCCAAATATATTTTTCTTTTATTTTTATTTGTATTATAAAAATATTACTGATTGCATCCCAATATAATCTAATCATTACATATGAATACGATTTAAGAAAGGATACAAGATTCTGGAAGAAAATAGCATTCATAGTGGAAATAATACAATCTTTTGAGGAAGAATACAATATTCTAAAAAAATATAAATTGACTGTTAAAGAAATAGGATACATCAATGCTTAAGAAATTCAAATCCATTTGGCATACCTATTGGAATGACTACAAACTAAAAATAAATACAATGTTCTTAATCAAAATATAAATGTTGAGTAAAAGAAAAACAATTGACAACCAAAAATTAATATGAATACAGTTTCTGCAACCTTCTTGATCTCTCACTATCTCTTTCTTCTTCTTCATCTGTTCCTTTTTCTGATTTTTTGTTCACCAAATTCAAATATGAATCCGTATTCACTTGTGCATTAGTAAAACTCTGTCTCGTCATCCAAACAAATTATAATTACCCAGAAAATTTTAAAAACTTTCATGTCCAAACTTCTAAACAAATTAATGATTCAACAGTTAACGAATACTTGATTCTCATATAATGACCGAAACATGTTTTATCACAAAACAAACTATGCTGCACACAAAATACATACAATAGATATAACATAATGAATACAAACTCATCAAATAATAAAACATGAATACAATCTGAAATAGCATCACTATTTCTTAAAAAATGAATACAACTATATAAAGTAAATATGTATCTTTAATTGATAGGATACAAACAACACTCTTATAATGTCCACAACTAGAAAAGGATACATAAATATGATGAGTCCAAGTATGTGAGTATATTATCAAAACTAACAGAATGTCCACAAATACAAAAAAAAATTAAAAAATTAAGGAATACAATATCTATACTAACAAACCCACAATATCCATAGACAATGGCAATACGATTTTATATCAATACGCATACTTAATGAATTTTGAATACAAAAGAAAATTGTTACAAATACTCGATCAAGACTAATAGAAAATCATGATTTTTATGATTTTAACAACTTCAACTGAACATGCAAATATTTTAATGGTAATATAATCAATAAATGATGAAAAATCGCTAGAAAATTGTTATTTTAGTTGGATACCTCTTGTAATCTTCTTAGATTCGGCCATTAGAGAGTGATTTTGAGGTTTTCAAACCCTAAATGAAATTGGTCAAACAACAATTTTGAAAGATTTAAACAAAAATAAAATCAGTAAACAAACCAAAAAATCGGATAAAGATGCATACATTAATCCAAGGAATTGTTGTGAATATCTTTAGAGATATATTTTTCAATTTCTGGAAAAAACAATTCGAAAGAATGGAAGAGAGAGAAGCGGGAGTTGAAAGATGAAGAAGAATTGGAAGAGGAAAATCAGTGAGAGAGAAAATACTTCTTTTTTTTAAAAACATATGAGAGAATGAGTTGGAAAACTTTAATTACGGTGAGGTAAAATAGAAACTAAATTAGGATACACAATATTTTCTAAAATATTGACATTTTTACTAATATTTATAAACTATAGATGTTTTTAATAATTAAGTTAGGATTTTTGACTAGTTTGCTAATTTTCCAATTTTATAATACTAATTTGAACAAAAAGAAATTATAGACTTACAACAATAAGAAGTTCGTATAAAAATTAAACTCAAGAGGCATCATAAAGATACACAAGAATGAAAGAAAGAAAAATATAAAACAATACACACATCATTGCGACTTTAATCGTTAAAATTAAAAATAGAAGAAAAAATAAAATCAATACATAATTGTCTAAGATCTTGTCATATCCACTTCACAAGCCTATCAATATTCAAGAGCTTTCTTCTTCTCTTTCAAGTCAAACAACAACAGAGAAGCATCACTCTTGTTGATATTCACTTCACAAATCTATCAATATTCAAAAGCTTTCTTCGTATAAAAATTAAATTTAAGAGGCATCATAGAGATATTTAAGAAAAAAAATAGTACAATACACATATTATTAAAAATAGCATGAAAAAGAAAATCAATACATAATTATCTAAACTCTCGTCAATATCCACTTCACAAGCCTATCAATATTCAAGAGCTTTCTTCTTCTTTTTCAAGCCAAATAAAAGCATGAATATAATACTATAGTACTATAGTGACTATGAAGGGTAACTTTGGATAGAATCTCATGAAACAAAAAATATGAATTTATATAGAAAAGAATGGAGGAGTACCATAAGATACTTAACTTTCATATTTAATATTAAAGGATTATGATTATGAAAAGTTGAAAATTATGAGAGTTATAATTATATGCATATTATATCTAATAAAGAAGATATATTATAGTGGAAGAGGGTTATGAATATGAAAAGCTGAAAATTATGAGAGTTTTATGAATATATGAACATTATATCTAATAAAGAAGATATATTATAATAGGGGGTGAAAAGTTGAGTAATTGAATATAAAGACTTTATGAGATATTACAAACAAACTAAATAATTAAATGAAGAAAAATGGTCAAAAAAGGGAGAAAAAAAAATATGAATGGAGGTCATAAAGAGGTGTTAGATATGCTGGAATTAGTGAGCGAGTTTTACATTGAATATTGTTAGGTGTGCTTAGGCCGGGCGCATAGTTGAGTATTACTCTCTCTCTCTCCCAATTTATGTGACTTACTTTTATTTTTAGTCAGTTTCAAAAAGAATAACACATTTCTATATTAAGTAACAATTTAACTATAAAATGTCTATTTTACCCTTAATGAATTGATTTACAACCACACAAATTTCTATTATTCATTTTGGACTACAAATTTGAAAAGAAGACTTCTTTTCTTTCTTAAAATTCGTATCGAGTCAAACTACCTCACATAAAATGGGACGGAGGGAGTAATTAAAACCTAAACCTCGTAGAAGTAAATCTCATATTCAAGACGTTTTTCAAGTGCCATTTTTGGCCTTTCCTAGATTGGATTTCAATTGATTCCCATCTAATGAATGAATTCGTTGGCTTACCAATAAGTTGGTCAACAACCTCTGTACATTTTATTAAATGGATTCACCATTTATTTCCCTCAACTATATTTGTGCCTCTCATCGTACATTTCAATATCCTTTAAAAAGGGGGTACACAAGAGATGTAACCGTATCACAAATATTTGATAAACTAAAATATGGATGTTAAAGTTATCTCCAATGAAAGCATCAAGCCTTGTATACCAACTCCTCAACACTTGAGGAACTACAAAATTTCTTTTATAGACCAATTTACTCCGTGTTCATACATTCCAGTCATCTTTTTTTACAATGCCAACGATGTTGATCATGAATTAAAACCAATGCAGGTTGCCTTGGCTGAAACCTTAAGTTATTACTACCCTCTTGCTGGTAGATTTAAAGATGTATATTCCATTGAGTGCAATGACGAAGGCGTTGTATACGTTGAAGCTCAAGCAAACTTTAATCTCTCAAAGTTTCTTCAAAATCCTGATATTCCATTTCTTAACAAGTTTCTTCCTTTCAAAGGCAATTGCCTAGAGCCAAGTTATAATCAACCTCTTGTTGCTCTACAAACTACCACATTTGAATGTGGTGGAATGGCCATTGGAGTTTGCATGCTTCATAAGGTTACGTTGTCTATTCTTATGTCAAATTTGTGATCTAATTAAATAAACCTTAGTTCTTATTTGTATGACTATTAAAGAGAATTTTTGAAGTTCACATTCTTTTTTTACATTAAAAAAGAAAGTGCGTCATCTAAAGACAAAGAGAGTACTAGTTTGTAGAGTAATACTTCCTTTGTGCCTAAGAAAATAATAATAGACATACTAAATTTATCATTTTATCCATATTAAATGATAGAATTTCAAAATCCTAGTAGAGTAATACTTCCTTTGTGCCTAAGAAAATAATAATAGACATAGTAAATTTATCATTTTATCCATATTAATTAATAGAATTTCAAAATCAATTTACTTAAAACATTAACTTTCTAAATAGATTAAGGGTATAATAGGTAAAAAAAAAAAAAAATTGTCTTTTTTGAATTGTGAAAAATGATAAATAAACAAGATAAGTAAAAAGTCAAAATTTGACAAAGTAAAAAGTGACAGGTAGAGTATATATGAAGTGAAACTTTCTTCTTATGTGAAGGATTCATTCTTGTAAACCTTTTTTCTTACTTTTTGTCCAACATAACAGGTTGTAGATGCATCGACAATGAGTGCTTTCTTGAAAACATGGGGGAAGATTAGCCGTGGTGAAGGTGATAAAAAACTACATCCAGATTTCACTTCAGGAATATCAATTTTCCCTCCGATAGAATCATTACCAACAAAGTTCATAACAGATTTCGACAACTTCTACTTCCAAGGCTCAAAATCTCCTATGAGAAGGTTCTTATTTGACTCCAAATCAATAAAAGCTCTCAAAGCTAACACATCTAGTGAAACCGTTCCATTTCCATCAAAAATTGAAGCATTGACAGCTTTCATTTGCAAACGGATTGGTGCAGCCCTCATAGCCAATGCTGTACCAAAGACTTTAATGATCACTCATGCAGCTAATCTGAGGCCTCGAGTCGAGCCACCTTTGCCTCAAAAAACATTTGGAAACCTTCTTTGGTTAGCATTTGCCTTTTATGATCCTTTAGACGCTAACAATGACTTGCCTGATTTGGGAATAATGCTAAGGGAAGTGTTCGTCCAATTAACTGCAGAAAACATTAAAGGTACCTACTGTTTGATTTTATTAATTGTTGAAATTATAAAATTTTGAGCTTATACTTTTATTTACTTAATTACAGATATAGACAGCGAGTGTGTGTTTGAATCTTTAAGCGAGGTGCTTGAAAGTTTGTCAACAAATGAGAATATAAAGACTTATAGATTCACAAGCTGGTGCAATATTGGACTATATGATGTTAATTTTGGATGGGGAAAGCCAGTTTGGGTTGCTCATATGGGTGATTTGCCTGCTGCTAATGTTAGATCCAAGCAACAATTTGTGTTTATAGAAAGTGCATGCCGAGAAGGGATAGAGTTGTGGGTTGCTTCTGATGATGAAGAGATTAGGGTTCTGGAAAAAGATGCAGAGTTTCTTGCATATGCCAACCCAAATCCAAGTATTTGCATCAACTAAAACCTAGTTTTTTTTAAGGGTTCTGTCCACTTTACGTTGGGACACAACTGTTATCTGTCCACTTTATGTTTTCTTGTGTGTACCGTTAGCTTTTCAATAATGGATTGATTGAGATGTTTTAGAATCGAGTAAGCATTCTGCATTTCATATAACCGGGCCCAAATACTTCTTTTAGTACTATTTCTGGTATCACACAACACAAAATATATTACAATTTTGAATTTACCCACAGATGAATTTGGTTACTAAATAGAAAAAAAGAAAAAAAAATTGTTGTAATATTAGTTTATGATGGATTATTGAATTGATATTTAAGGATATAAATCAAATGATAATTTTCTAATATTACCTTTTGTTATTGAAGCAATTTATCTCTTAGAAAATGGAAATAGTTAAAAAAAACTATTCATAAGAAGGATGATTCTAAAAAAAGATAAAATAATACACTATATGTGTTGGGATTTATGCAGTTTGGATGATTGACAAAAAAAGATGAAACACTGATAGTCAACATGGTCCAAAGGTACACTGTCACAAGCAGTTGAATTCGAAAAAACTTTTAAGATGAATAAAGACAAGAGTGCAGAAATAAAGGAATGGATAATGCTAATTTCGTGAGAAAGCCCAAGGAAGTAAACATCTAATAAATTGAAGAAAAAGAATCAATGAGTTCGATTTGAAGAAGGAGTCTAAAGAGGCAAGGAGTTTTAGTTGAAGAAGGAGTCACTTAAAGTAGAACTCTTTAAGTTACTGCTAAATTGAAGTGTTGGAGTTTAACTACAATAAAAAAAATCAATGAATGTAATTTGAAGAAGAAGTCTAAAGAAGCAAGGAGTTTGAATTGAAGAAGGAGTCTTACTTGAAGTAGAACTCTAAGTCAAGAGAGTTCAAGTCAATGAGGAGTTTGAAGTGAACAATAACTCTATGAAGAATTGTGCTTAAATAGAGGTGAAGTCGTCCAGAATACTTGTGCACTTACAAAACAAAAAGATCAATTGAAAAATTGACTTCGCAAGTGCTACCAGCGATTGAAGGAACACATAGAAGCAACACACCGAAGAACCTGGTACTTTTACAGAGTTTATGTGTTAGGAGTTTTTCTTTGAGATTGATCAAGTTTTGATGTAATCTTAGTTTAGTGAGTTATAAACTGAGTTAGATGTGTTGTCTTTAGGTTTTGATAACTTGAAGAGTTGGGAACACATACCTTGGGAGGTTTGTGTTGAAGTTTGGGAATTATAGTTCGTAATTCCTTAGGTTACATAGGCTTGTAATCTGTTTTCTGTGGAGGCTCAGTGATTTAGTGAAGTTGAAGTTAAATCATGTAGGGGTACATGTTGTGATTTTTTACACCTTTTGAGCCGGGTGTTCTTCACGTAAATATAATGTGTTTTTACATACTGTCCTTACTGCTTTGTTGGAACACGTTATGCAACCTATTTCACACTTAGGCGAAAAGTTGAAATCATTAAATTACTAGGTTGTGCAGACTAACATTTGGTATCGGAGCAGGTTTTCTTGTTAAAAGTTTAACCACTTAAGAAAAGATCGGGATGACATTTGCACCTCCAGTCGAATATCGTGACGGACAACATATCAACAAGCCCCCGCTATTCAATGGCCAGTATTACTCATGGTGGAAAGCAATAATTGAAGTTTTTATTCAGGCTGAGGATTATGAACTTTGGAATAGAGTTACTGATGGACAGAATACCCAACTAAGAAGGATGCTGAAAATATTGACGTACAAAAGGAAAAGAGTAACTACGAGGAGGCTGACTTCAAGATTCTTAAAAAGAATGCTAAAGCTAAGTTTATTCTTATTTGTGGCCTTGGACCAGATGAGTATCGTCGAATATCTAGTTGCATAACTGTGAAACAAATTTGGGATACTCTCATGGATGCACATGAAGAAATATGTAGCAAGAAGTGCTCCAATGATTAAGAAAAATGATAAAAAAGAATATGACATGACGACTTCATGGGAATAAGATCAGAACATACTGGTGACGGAAAGGTAGATGAGATCAGACATGGAAGAAGAAGAAGAAGCAAAATCTGAGGTAAGTATTCTTGACTTGAAAGAAAAATTGCACCTTTTTTCAAAAAGAAAATTAATTGGCATAATAAGTGGTTTGATTAATGATTTTCAAGAATTAACTTGTGAAAGAGATAAGTTGTTCAAAGATTTAGCAGAACAAAAATTTTAGTGCATGGAACTCAACAGCTGCAAAACCACTACTGACGAAGAAAACAACTCTCTAAAGAAACAGGTTGATAAACTTGATTTATTAAACTTGAATCTAAAATATGAGATTTTAAAGTTACATCAGTGAAAAAGGAAAAGGTATCATGAGTGATTCTGGAAAAAACGCTAGAAGGTGAGCTAAAAGAGTGCAAAATTGACTATTTTTGTGAAAAAGAAAAGGTGAGAAACTTGAACTTAGAAATTTTCAGGTTAAAAATGGATCTTGAAAAGTCTAATAGATGGACGAATTCCTCCAGAATTGTTAGCAAATTGAGTGATAGAGTGCACAATGAGAAGGCCGGTATATGATTCCATAAAGAAAATATTATCTCTGAAGATTTGTGCTATATTTGTGGTAAAATTGGTTATCCAACTACTGAGTGTCCAGTTGCTAATGGTTTTAGAAAAAATAAATTTTAAATTGGCAAATGGAAATAGATTTATACTTGTTGACGAAAACAGGTCCACTAACCTGTTGCCTAGATGGGCAAAAAGAAATCTGATTCACCCTTTTGATAATAAGAAGGGACCCAAGCTTGTCTGGGTTCCTAAGACTAACCCTTAAGCTTTTTTGCAGGTGAAGGTGAAAGGAAAAAAGCAATATTGATTCATAGATATTGTTTGCTCAAAGTATATGACTGAAGACAAACAAAAATTCCTTTCGCTCACTTCACAAAAGGGGAATGTGTCATTTAAAAAAAAAGAGGATGTGATTCATGTGTAAGGGGGAAGAAAGTGAGATTATGTTTCAAAAAAAAAAAGAAAAAAGTGAGGATAGAAGTGAAACTGATGAGCGTGCATTGAAACATATTGTACCGCTTGATCCAAATGTTGCACAAACTAAGGGCGCATTGATAGGGGGAACAACGAGTCTTGAAATTGGTTTATCCACAAAAGTATGTGGTTGCTGGATCACATTGTTCTTAGTCAGCTAACAATTGATGGATTCTGACACTAAGTAGGGAGCATTATGATAAGAATAAGTTAGACTTGAGGATGATTAAGATTGCATGAACTCTTCTCAATGATTGGCTAGAATAATTGTTCTCCTTAATTTTATAAGCTAAAATGTTATTCAATTCAGTCTTACACATTTAGTTGTGTGTCCCAATTTCAGATCCTTAACTTGTTTTAACCTAATTTTGTATTAGATTATGCAGAGAAACGGTGAAAGCAAGCAATGATGAACACAAAATTACTCTTACCAGGTATGTTTTATATTGACGGAGGTTAATATTGTATAAAGTTAAATAGTTGAGCACTCATATTTCATGTATTAATTATTTTAATACAGACTAAAATAATCGGCAAACCTCAAGAGTCTTATTCTTCCAAATTATTCTCTCTCACTTTGCCCTCTTGATTATTATTTTTCAAGGTTAGATTCAGTTATTCACCAAAGAACATCAACTGATATTTGCGATATTGCCCTATTCAAATTGCTCTAAACCTAGCACATATCTAATTCGCATGCCAATTCCTGAAACACCTCTTTCTTCTATTCCACCTTGAACTCTCATCTAGAAATCATAAATGTCAAGAGGATGACACTGTTAAGGAAGGTTTTAGAGCTAGCATAAAAAAAAAGGACATGATTTTCACTGTGATTTTTGAGGAATACTCAATTCCAATTCAAGCATGGACTTTTCAAACGAAAAAAAGAAGATTATTGAATAGATGACCATGCTGATCTACATGCTTCAGTGAGGAAAATTGATACTCCAAATAAAAGGTTGAAGTAATATTTTCACTGATAAGATTGTTGAACTTATAAGAAAATGTACTCCAGATAAGAATTTAAGCTCTACAGATTGTTCTTGACGAAGAAAGGGTTGAAAATGCTAAAATTATTCATTGGTTGACACATTTATTGCCATTGTTCCATTCTTCTCTTCTCACTTTCCAATGTTAGTGTCTCTGATTTTATTCTACTCATATCCAGTGTTTGTTTTTTTATTAGTGCTCAATAGTTTTTGCTTCATTCAGTATGACTTTGATTTTATATAGAACATTATTTAATGGAATGGTCATCTATTGCTTTAATAACTCATGGTCTTGCTCTCTATAATACATTATTATGTTGCATGAAGTCATTATTTGATTGTCTTGGTGATAGCCCAGTGGCCATGAATAGTTTAACTAATCAATCTACCTCGTATGTTATAGAATTTACATAGATTTTCAATGATGCCAAAAGGGGGAAGATAAGAGTTGTGCAGTGTTTATAACCCATTGACTAACTTGTTTCATGTCAGTATTTCATGCTTTACTGTCTACAAATGAAATTGTGTGAATGCACAATGAAATGAGGTTCGTTATCATCAAAAAGGGGGAATTTGTTGGGATTTATACAGTTTTGATGATTGACAAAGAAAGATGAAGTTAACATGGTCCAAAGGTACATTGTCACGAGCAGTTGAATTTGGAAAAGCTTTAAAGATGAATAAAGATAAGAGTGCAGAAATAAAGGAATGGATAATGCTAATTTCGTGAGAAAGCCCAAGGAAGTAAACATCTGATAAATTGAAGAGAAAGAATCAACGAGTTCGATTTGAAGAAGGAGTCTAAAGAGGCAAGGAGTTTTAATTGAAGAATGAGTTTCACTTAAAGTAGAACTCTTCATGTTACTGCTGAATTAAAGTGTTGTAGTTCGACTATAATACAAAAGAATCAATGAATGTAATTTGAAGAATAAGTCTAAAGAAGCAAGGAGTTTGAATTGAAGAAGGAGTCTTACTTGAAGTAAAACTCTAAGTCAAGAGAGTTCAAGTCAATGAAGAGTTTGAAGTGAACAATAACTCTATGAAGAATTGTGCTTAAATAGAGGTGAAGTCGTCCAGAATACTTGTGCACTTACAGAGCAAAAAGAGCAATTGAAAAATTGACTTTCCAAGTGCTACCAGCGGACTGAAGGAACACATAGATGCAACACATGAAAGAACCTGGTACTTTTACAGAGTTTATGTGTTAGGAGTTTTTCTTTGTGATGGATTAAGTCTTGATGTAATCTTAGTTCAGTGAACTATAAACTGAGTTAGATGTGTTGTCTTTAGGTTTTGATAACTTGAGGAGTTGGGAACACATACCTTGGGAGGATTGTGTTAAAGTTTGGGAATTATAGTTCGTAATTCCTTACGTTACATAGGCTTGTAATCTGTTTTCTGTGGAGGCTCAGTGATTTAGTGAAGTTGAAGTTAAATCCTGTAGGGGTACAATCGTGTTTTTTTACACCTTTTGAGTCGGGTGTTTTCCACGTAAAAATACCATTTTTTTACTTACTGTCCTTACTGCTTTGCTGGAACACGTTAGGCAACCTGTTTCACACTTCGATGAAAAGTCATTAAATTACTAGGTCATGGAGACTAACACTATAAGACTTTGAAAAAAGATCTCAACAATTCACTTATTTTGGATTAGAAGGAGTAAAACAATTTGGTTTCGAACCTGGGCACTTCGGCAAAAATGAACCCACTATACCACTGGACCAACGACTATAATTTGTTTAACTAGGGTCATTTTTTTTACTGTATATTTCAGAAGACAAATTGTACCACCTCGGGAAATTTTTGAGCTAAGAATCGAACCATCCTTCGTTGTGAGTAGGATTTTACCAAAAAAATTGAAATTTCTTGAATGTTAAGGTCACTAGATGTAGCACCTTCAGTTCCAAAAAGAACTAAATTGGAAATAGCAAAATCTGAAATTTTGCAAGTTATGCTTAAGTTATAAGTTTTGGGTCAACTTCAAATGATTATAACTCTCAGTACAGGATGATTTAGGTGTCCCTTAAGATGGAAAATGAAAGGTATTTGAATTATCTTTCCAGCGCCACCGAGTTTGCTAAGTTTCGAGTTCGGATGAGTGAGATATACCCTTTTGAAGTTAAGTTGTCTAGTTAAGGAAAGTTACCCGAATTTCCTTACCAAATCAGATTTAATTCATTTTTAGTATGGTTTTAAGGGTCTAATCCTATTAGGTTCAGTTTCATAATCCTAATATACGCCTAGGGTTTTAGTTGAGAGTTCAAGAAGATAAAAGAAGAGAAAAGAGGGAAAAGAAGAAAGGATCAAGGTGTTCGTCGAGGTTCTTGAGTTTTATTGCAGATTTTCGTCATGAGTTTGATCTCTAAGAGGTATGTAAGTTTCCATAGTGTTGGGTTCGTTCACCCACACGCCAAACATGATTTTGATATTCGAATTCATCCATAAAGATCGAAAGATTTAAGTTCTTGATAAGTGTTCTTGAAGTTTCATTCTAAATCTTGTTTTGTTGGGGTTTTGATGATTTCTTGGGATGAAAGTGAGTGTTTTGAATGTTTTATTGAGTAGATTAGTGTGTACTTATGTTGAGAAATCGAATCCAAGTGATTGGGGAAGAAACCGTTCGAATCTAGGCGAACTAGGGTGAGAAAACGAGCAAAGAAAGTCGTCAAGTTTTCTGGGCGGTGCCTGGGGCGACGCGCCACCAACACGCCAGGGGTGGCTGGCGGGCCACAGCATTCAATACGTCAAGAATAATTCTCTGTAGTTTAGGGGCTGGCGCCCCACACCACTTAGTACGCCAGGGTCGTCTGTCCCCACCCCTTCTCCGTCATTTCCCCCGTTTGAGTCCTTTAAAAGGGTACCTCCAAGCCTTATCGATTCTAAACACTCTAAACTACTTCTAAACACCTAGAAATCATTTCTAACATGATCATAACCTTGAATTCATAATTTAAATTCAAGGTAGAGTTAAGAGTTAAGTTTTGATAGTTCTTTCGAACATTTTGAGAAAGTCCCTTTAAGTCTTTTTGAGGAGTCTTCTACAATTTCTAATAACTTATTTCAAGACTCAAGCAAGTGATTATGAGAATGAGAAGAGTTGTATACATGAGTTCCATAATGTTCTTTAGACCCTTGAGTCGAGTCGTTCATGCTCATAAATTCCGCATGAACTCCGTACATTGAGTGTCTTCGAGAGGAGTAGCATCTTCGAGTTCTAAGTCTTTTAGCATTGAGTTCCTAATCCTTTTCAGATTATATTCCTACTTATGGCACTACTACATGTTACCCATGAAGTCCTTGAGTTGAGTAGTTCATGCCCATAACACCGCATGAACCCTATAAGTTGAGCAGTCTTGAGATGAGAAGCATCTTTGAGTCCTTGAGTTGAGTAGTTCATGCTCATAATTCCGTATGAACCCTTTGAGTCGAGCATTCTTGAAATGAGTAGTATCATTGAATTTCTTGAGTTCCGAGTATCGAGTTCTATCTATGGTTGAAAACCTTGAATTGACTTGTTCACGACCATAATTCGGTATTGACCCCATTTTAAGGAGTCTTTTTACAAATTATTTTAAAACTTGTTTTAAAGACTTGAGCACTGAGTTGAGTAAGAGTAAAAGTGAATTTCATTTTCTTCAAAAGAGTATATTTGAACTAAGTATTCCCAAAGAGTAAATGTTTTCACATTTAAACAAGAAAGGAAACACTGATTTCCAAGAGAGCTTTTGAGCTAGTTTTTGAGTAATCATCTCAATCCACAGAAAGAGTTATGTTTTTAAACATATGACCTAGTTACATTTTGGGAGTAGTATTGAGCACCGATGTGGGGACGAGTTTGAGTTCAGATAGTTCAAAGTCTTCATAAACCATGTAGTCAACGTGGGTAGAAAGGTTCATACTTTTTAGATGATTCCTTAATGCTTTTTAGCATAGACTAGTGGATCCACTTAGTTGAGGCGTTCTATATCCCGACAAGTTATAGGACAATTCTGGCAGCGTGGGCGAGACGTTGTATCATCATATAGCTCATAGTGATGGCTGTCAGTTAGAGAAACTTTCACAAAGTTATATTATATTTTATTATATACAAATTGAGTTGTTATTGTGTTCTTCAATACATTGAGTTTCTATATACTGTTTTAAAAGTTTTCCATCTATTGCATCTTTTATTGTTGTTTTATTCTTGAGTATCTTGAGTTGAATTGTGTTTCATTGAGTTAAGTACCTTATTGTTGAGTTGAGCCCCATTTCACTGAGTTGAGAACCTTATTTCTGAGTTGAGTATCTTATCCTTGAGTACTTCTGTAAGTATGAGTAGTTTGAGTATCGTTGAGTATTCTTTAAGTTGAGTTGAGTAAGTTTGAGAAGAGGTAAGTATGTTTCTATTCCACCAGTTTAAGCTTATGTTTATACTTTAGAATTTCCCTTACATGCTCGTACATTTCATGTATTGAGCCATTTGGCCTGCATCATTTCATGATGCATATACATGTATTCAGGATCATCAACAAGAGCTTCGTTGATACCACATGGAGTTCAAGTTAGCTATGGTGAGCCTCCTTGCTTCTGGAGGATTTCATTTACTTTTTTTCAGTTTTGTCAGGATGTCGTGGGTCTTGTCCCGACTTCCATCCTTGTCATTTGAATTAAAGCTTTGTATTTGAGTTTCATGAATTTTTATTCAGTTTTTAAAGCTTTGTATGCTTGAGTTAGTCTTCCGCTTGTAGTCAGCCAGGATGAGGGTTCGCTTGGGGACCATCAAATGGTTCTCGAGTGCCGGCCACGTCCAGAGTGTAGGCTCGGGTCGTGACACAAACCAAATATACTTATATATACTATGTAACTTTTTTACGAAGTGGATTTATGTGACACTTATTGAATTTTGAGTTTCAAAGAAGTCTATTTTTTACCGTAAAATTTTCATATATCTTTTAATTATTTTGAATTGTCAATTATTGTGACTTATAGTACTTTTTACGTCGTTTACAAATATATAAATTTAATTTCAAAAAAATTAAAGATTTCATGCGCAAATTTCCAATCAAACTTAAACTGTTTGACTCTCGAAAAATGAAAGTGTCACATAAATTGGGACGGAGAAAGTACATAAGAGTTGAGGATGCATATCTTGGTCCTTAAATATTAGTAGTACTTAATACTACTCCTAATATATATATATATATATATATATATATATATATATATATATATA
>JAJOOF010006048.1:0-50805 GCA_029582545.1 Solanum lignicaule
ACCAAAAGACCCCTGAATTAACTGCTGTCGGAGTGACCTACGGATTGGACCTACGGGCCGTAGGTCAATCTACGGTCCGTAGATTGTGTCCGTAAGTCAAGCCTGCTCGACAGGCCTTCACTAAAACGAGCATAACTTTTTACTCGGAGGTTAGAATTAAGCAAACTCGGTGGCGTTGGAAAGATAATTCAATTACCTATCATACCATAGGTCATGGGGCACACAATTACTTTTGTGCTAAAAGTTATGACCATCTGAAGTTGACCAATCAATAAATTTCATCTAACTGACTGTTGACCCTCACTTACGGTCAGACCTACGGACCGTGGATCGATTGACTGTTCGTGCTGGTCAACTGTCAATCGGGACTGAAGCTGGGCTTTTGGGGCATCGATCCACGGACACGAACTACGGTCCATGACCTGACCTATGGACCGTAAGTCCGGCCGTGGGTCAACACTTAGCCAAATTTTCTTACTGAGTTTGGGGAGGGGTTGCAGTGGTGAACCACGGACCACCAGCACGGGCCGTGGTCTGACCTATGGTCCATGGATGGTGACCGTAAGTTGCACCTGCAACTTCTCGAAATTTGTATTTTGGTCTGTTTCGAATATGGGGTGTTACACATGGGTAGATTTGGTGATTTCAGATGTGGCAGATTCGGTGTTGCATTAGGGCAGTTGATGTTTTCCAGTAGCTTTATGAACTTAGGCATATTTATGTGCCTAAGTTGTTAATAATTGCCCATGGATTGATTACTTTAAAGAATGATCTTTAGTTATTAGCTTGATTTTTGGTGTAACTTATGATGATTGTGTACTCACATACATGATTAGTTGTTTCAGGAACTCTCGAAGGAATTGGAGTTGGAACGAAAAAAGAAGGAGCAAAGACATGCAAGAAAATGACTGAGGCAAAAATGCACAGTGGTGGGCGCTTTGCTAGGCGCGCCGCGCCAAGGCTGAAAGATCAGAGCCCTTTCTCAGGCATACTAAGAGGCGCGATGCGCCAAGGGTGAAAGATCTGAGGCGCTTTCTTGGCGCTCTGCTAGGCGCACCACGCCAAGGTGGAAAGTTTTGAGACAATGTCTAGGTGCGATGGGAGGCGCGACACGCCAGTGGGATCCCGAATTTTCCAGCATAAAAGTGTTAAAAAAGGATTCCTAATTGTAATAGACTTTGGCTCTAATTTTCCTACTATTATAAATAGACCCTTAGGGCTCCATTGTTAGGGTTCGAATTTTTATTGGTGTTCAAGAGCCAGTATCAACGTTTGTAATAGGTTTCGATCTTCTAACTCTTCTATTTTCCAGAAATCGCCTGAACAATTGTATTTTGTGGTTTTCTAATAGCATGAGTGGCTAAACACCCTTAGTTATGGGGCTGTAGCTAAAAATTGATTGTTTATTATTAAAGGCTTTGTGAATCAAGTCTTGGTTGTCATTACAAGTTACTTCTATATTCTTGTTTTAGTATTTATTCTTGCACACCATAAGATAAATCGATTGTCTAATCTTAAAATCGAGAGAGGAGGGATTAGATAGACTAGAGGATATAGAGAGCTCGATCGACCCATTTGATTGAGGTGATTTATGTTTAGGAGTGACGCACGGACGAACAACTTGCTTGGTTACGAAACAGGATGAAATATAAATGGTTGCCAGTTAGTCTATTTATCCCCGCTCAACGATGTAGTTAGATAGCTAACTGGAGTAGGCGACTAGAGCTGTGAACCCAACTCATACAATTAACCTTGTAAACCAGTAACTTGACAACTAAAATTAGTTCTAAGCCGATAATATGATACATGAAATTCAATACATGCTGCAACCTTGGAATTGTCTTTTACTTGCTTGAAACATCATCTTAAAGTCGTTCATAATTAGTTACTTTTATTTATTGCATAATTAGTAGTAGTTACCAATCATCACAATTTCTAAAAAAGGTTACTTTTATTTTATTTGTAGAATTGAGTGTTGAATATAAGTTGATCATAAGTCCCTTGGAAACGATAACTCGTTTCTGTAAAGAATCTATATTACTTGCGCGACCACGTACACTTGCGTATATATTGGGGAGTAACAAGTTTTTGGCACCGCTGCCGGGGGAGTTAGAAATTGATTTATATTCGATCTTCTTAAGTATACAATTAGAATATTCATGTATTAGTTACTTGATCTTAGCTTGTCTATTGCAAGCACTTGACTTTCAGGTCTGGCTCGAAAGGGAGAACTTGTCGAACCTTACAACGAACCCAAAAGAGTTTTATGGCAGTGCAAGAAAATGAATCAATGACATCCTGTAAAATTGGGGTTAGGTCTTCAGGAAAACAATGAGAACAATAACCAAGACAATGTGAATAACCCAGAGAACTTGAATAACCAAGGGGTACCCCCTGTCGTACCTGCAAGACCAGTCCGTGATGTGGCAGTCCCATTCACAGCTAATGTGGTATCTAGTATTAGGAAACCTCCACCGGGGGGTAGATTTTAACTAAAAGAGGGCATGGTACAACTACTCCATTCTAATGGGCAATTCACTGGTCTCCCTCACGAGGATCCCCAAATCCACCTTAAGAACTTTATAGAGATCACAGATACATACATCCCAACTGGAGTCTCATCAGACTATGTGAGGCAGACGTTGTTTCCATACTCATTGTTAGGAGTCGCAAAACATTGGTTAGATACAGAAAGCCACCAAACTCTATCACTACCTGGGATTACCTAGCAAGGAAGTTCCTGAGTCGATTCTTTCCATCCAAGAAAACTGCACGGTTGAGGAGTGAGATATAATGCTTTAGACAAAATCAAGGGGAGGACATGTACCAAGCATGGGCTCGTTTCAAACAAATGTTGAATGCTTGCACTTAAGAAATGGAAAGAAAGGGTTGTGTATTTGTAATAAGTATGTGCATAAAGTTAAAGGATGAATAACTATAATAATGCTCTTTGTTGGTTTTTGGTTCCTTGTATCTGAAAAAAAAAGTGAGACGTAAAAAAGAGAACAAAACTGATTGAATTTTGAAAATGTACCACTATTTATTAAATTAGTTAAATCGAAAGCGAATCGAAATTGTGATAACCGAACTGAACCGAGTTTATTTCAATTTGGTTTGGTTTCACATTTTTGCCAAACTGAAAATCGAAAAACCAAACAGAACTGACCGAATGCCCACCCCTATCCTTAACGGAAACAGAACCCAATAAACAAATTTTTCTGTGGCTTTACTTGTTTCTAAAATCTTTCCACTGATCCCCAAGCTATAACTAGTCATTTAGGATAACTCGCTTCACTAGGATGGTCAATGTCTATCCCAAGTATGTCTCACAGTTCACACTCCAGAACCTACTCTCGTTAATATTACACCACCACCACACACATTCCCTAGATATGCCCAGAACCTCACACAGTTATAGATGGTCGCAACACATGTCTAGATTTTGCTTATGAATTACATCGCAGTTTATCTAAACCCTTGCACCTATCTCAGGCAATTACGACCTGCACAAATTTTGAACATTTAGGCTAGCATATTGCACATGTCAAAATCCAGACAAGAAATACAGTGCACATACTCATGTCATCGCCTCCAAGCAAACACACATTTCACACAAACAGTTAATTCAGACAATAATAAGCACGCATTCAACGTTTCAAGTTACCACTTACACATAAGTCCAAATTATTAATTACTTCGCTCCATGGAAGAACATTACTGATCATCCATGCATTTACACCACTCCTAGGGCAAGATACTAATTGGAACCTTCTTAATTCCAATTTGCTTTGCTTGTGTCCCTTCAGTTGTTACCACGACATCCGGTTAAATTTGTCGAGATACCAATTAGAATCGGCAAATACCAATTGGACTCAACTTATACCACAAACGACAACCCGCACGAAAGGTGAGACGAAACAAATTGACTTCCTAGAATGCTTCATAGCTTCCTAAAGATTAGATGTGGACGTCAATACACCAATCCGCAAGAGTCAATTACCCATTTTGCTCTTGTACTAGAAACTGGTAACCTAGTCTCTAATACCAATTTGTCACGACCCAACCCACCAGACCGTGCGGGCACCTACTCTAACACCTAAGTAGGAAAACCCTCGATTTCCAAAATCATTTTAAGACATGTGGAATATTAAGAAAACTGAAGAACAAGTAACATTCATAAGATTTTTATAAAATAAGAGTTTTTGACAGCAACTTGAGTTACGACTTGTAAAGTAATTAACACCCTAAGGATCTAGTCTAAACAGGTACAAGAGCTACTAAGAGTACAAGGTGTAACAAAAGTATACATGACACAGCTTCCACCATGCGGAAGGAAAAATAGAAGTTGTTGGAGATTGCCTTCATCTTAACCTACGAAGCATCACTGATCCTACAACCAGACTATGCCAAAAAGGCATAGCAAGATTTGTATCAGTACAACCACACGTATTGTTAGGCATCATCGATCAACACGATACCTACCGCATATTATAAGGAATCGACTAGGAAGATACATGTAATAAGACTGTTTGTTCCTCCACATTTATAAATCCCAAATACTTTATAACATACTAGTACTTGACTATAACCTCCTTACCTTCTCTGTTCTAACTCATAGCTTAACCATCTATATCTTAGGAGAGATTTCATATATTACCACTACCAAGCCAATCAACACTGACCACACACCCTTAGTTCATTCCCGACACCACTCAACTTGTAACCCCATAGTACTTCTATCAAGGCTTGTTAACCATTTCAATGCTACCTCCTTCCGGGGGAAAACCCAACTATTAACACTACAACATGACACCAACCCCATCCTCAATGACAACACACATGACCATCTTTTTAAAACAACAACAACAACGAGACCCTTGGTCCCCACTTAGGTTATTGCAACCCGATTAGGAGCTCTACCATTCACAATTCATTTATTAAGAGATATACCCAACTACCTTACAACACCGCGAACTCAAACATAAGAACCTATGGAACAATCCAATTATCTTTTCAGGAAACATGTCCAATTCCACATTATCAATATTACACATATTTGACAAGTCAATGGTCCTCTAATAGAACCCAAGCTCAAACTGTTAATGTGCCGAATCGTGTCACCCGATCCAAGTTAGTGTGACGGAATGTGACATCCGATCCAATATGTATGTCGGTACGTGACGTTTGTTGACACCCAATTTTTCCCCCCCACAATAGAAATTAATCATCGAGCTTTTTAAATTCCAAGAGATTTGAAATAATTGACTTTATAAAATTCAAAATATTTTTAAAGTTATTTTAAATAGTTTTGTCACTTTTAAATAATATATATGTTTTATATACTTTTGTATATAATTAGCATAGTTTATGAATATTCGAAAATCGCCTCAAAAAAGATTTTGTTAAATATTTGGTTAATTAGTTTAGTTATATAATAGTTTATATTTTAAATAATTAATTTATAATTAAGTTAATTATTTTACTTTGTTAAGATTAAGAAGCTCGTCAATTAATTAATATTAATTCATTTTATTTAATCTTTAGTCGGATTCACTAATTGAGTCAAATTGGTTAAATTTTAAAGTTAAGTGGACTAAGTGTGCAATTCATTTGATCATTTTTTCTAATTCAAATATAACCATTTTTGTCCCACTTTTGGACCTTTTAGAAAGACCAAGTATTGGGCCCTCTTTTTTCAATTATCCAGTAGCCCACTTCTCCAATTCAATTTTCCCGGCCCATTCCCAATCATAATAAAAACTGGCCCATCTCAATGCTAAAACCCAATTCCAACAATTCCTCACAACAATGCATTATACAATCAGCATTCCAATACCAAAACTGACCCCACCCTATGTGTTTTCTTCTTCTTCCATACAAATCCAACTAAAAATTCAAAGATCCACCAACAATATCAATACAAACAATAGTACCCGACCCCACCCCTTGTGTTTTCTTCTTCTTCCTTGCAAATTCAAAAAATTCAAAAATAAATCAGTAAAAGTCAATACCAAGAACCCTAATTTCTTCATCCAACTACTCCACCCATCACCATTGACAATCCCTCCCTCCATATTCAAATATTGCAGACCTCGAGCTTGATTTGTTGACTTTGGATTAGATAAAAATCTCACCTAAATCTGATGCAAATCGAAGCTATGACATCAAGTACGGATTTTTAGGGGTATGTTTTTCTTTTGCTTGTTTTTCTCCTCCATTATTTTCAATGAATCTCTCAAACGACTATTTGAATTCAAATCTCTATTTTTGCTATAAATAAATGGTATTGGTGCCATTTAGCAAAATGAGAAAAATCACAGTGATATAGGTTCATAAGAAGAATTTTAATTTCTATAGTTGCTAAGTTAAGAATTTTGAATCTCGTGTTTTCTTCTTAAGCTCTGTATTCTTTGTCATCGGAAGCTTTCGTTGGGGTTCTTTTCACGTGGTGGTGAAATAGTTCATTTCAACTCGTCGTCTCAATTTTGCTGCCCATAACCAGATAATCTGCTTCCGCTATCTCTTTAAATTCCCGATTTTGCTTTGTGTTCGTTTTAAGTATTTTAGTTGTTTGGATTTAGTCACTGCTTAACATGTAGATTGATGGGTAAATGCCATATAACTTTCTCTTTTTTTTTTTAGTCTTTTCCAGCTCATATTTATTTCGTGTTGTTTGTCAGAATTCAACTTTTGAGTACTACATTTTTAGTTTCGTTTCCTGCATTCTGTTTGCTCAAGGTGTTTCCAGATTTTTATGAACTTGTTGGTACCTCGTAAATGTTGAGACAATTTTATTTTTTTTGAAAATATTTTGGCTAAACTTTGAACTTGTGGACTCCTGCTCCATTCTACTTGTTTGAATCAGTAGACCTTTAAACTCATGTTTGCTCCCTTCCTTGTGAGTCCTCTGTTCCGTGGATAACATGATTTTTGTTATTCTATTATATTTCTTTAGATTCATACATGCATTTGACTACATTACTTTATTATCATTATTTTTGTTTTGACAAAAAAGTAAAAAGTAAAGTTAAGTGTCAATCATTGGTAGTGAGAAATAACATTTGTATTGTTTTGTCTGCTACTGCCAAAGAGTGTTCTTCCATGATATGTGTTAATTGTCAAGATAATAGTTTAGTCACGTGATTTTAAGTGTTACTTATATAACAATGAGAGTTTAGGAGTAAAGAAATTTAAGCAATTTAAATAAGAATTAGCGTAATTGTGAAGTCGGCCATAATAATTCTAATTATTTTTTACTATTATTATTAGTTTTAAAACATTCCTTCTTAAATTAATAGTTTAGTCATTGTTGGGTTCCATTTATTTGTTTAGAAAGACTTGCATTTTTTTTTGTCTATATTTATTTGCATTTTTGAGTCTAGCATGCCACTAACCATTTAGTTGAAGATTGGAATTTAATATGTCATATGTTCAATTATCCTTGAATTTTAATTCTACTATAAGTTAAGTATTAATTTTTCTTCCATGTTTACCTTTCATGAACCCTCCTTGGTTTGAGTCCATTCGACTCCCTTCTATCTCTTTCCTTTGCATTTCGGATGTGCTATGGAGTTCCGAACTCAGCACTATCGAATTGAACTCATCATTTCAAGAAATTGGAAGCTGATATAGGTCTCGGAAAGCAGAAAAATGGGTTGTATACATTTGATATACATCAGGGGTATACAAAAACGGGAATTGAGCCAAAAGCCCAAATCAGCAACGAGTTTGACCCAAAAAAAGGGGGCCCAAATTTATCTTCTCCTTTATTCTCCTAGATTATTTAATTGTGATTACTTATTGTTAGTTTTTTTTTTATTAACTCTAACTTTAAATAACTTAATTGAACTCCCCAAAGGATGAAATATTTTCTTTGTGTTGGTTTACTTTGATAAATTTTATTTTATCAACTCTTGCACCCTTATTTACTTATTCAAATGCTTTCTATTTAAAACTTTCACTACTTTAAAATGATTTATCAACTAAATTGGTGTAAATTATTTTAAAAATGATTCAAACAAATGCTAATTAATCTAGTTTTGTTAAAATTCTAATCACTTGCAATTTAATTCAAATATTTCAATTAATATCTTCTTTTTCTTAAAAATTAAAAATTATTCTTTGTTTAACTATTTTCTCAAGTTGATCATTTTTCTAAAAAATAGTCAAAATATATTTAATCTAAGTCGTAGGATAACCGTGTGTTAGCGGGCGCTTCAAGTGCCTTAAAAACCTTCTTGTAGCGTAAATAAGAACCTCTTACCCATTTTCTCTAAATTTTTAAAGGTTTATCTGTTAAGGCCTTTTTAAATTAAGTTTTCTTAATTTCTTTAAAAAATTAAGTGGCGACTCTTTTCTAAGTATTTTTCTCAAATTCTTTTATACTTACAACATTTCAAAAAGTGATTTTTCTAAAGATAGTAAAATTACGGCATAACAACATTAAATCCCAGTTAGTGTGCTGAAACATAACACCCGATCCATTAAGCAAGCCCCAATCACAATCACAATATACATTCTCAAAATCATACAATCAAGTGTTGATTCATGGCATACAATCATTCATTTATACTCCTTTGCATTAAGTGTGATCAATAATGCATCATTCGTAAACATACATACATTACAATGAAACGAGTGCTAGCATACAACACACAAAAAAGGAATCAAACGATCACCTACCCTAGTTCATGGGATAGGGCTTCCTTCTATGGTATACGTCTGATGCAACCCTAGGAATATGCGTTTAATCATCTCTTTTCGCTTCACAAAAGCCTACGCATGAATTCTATAATCCATTACCAATATACAATGTAGTGAATTAAGGATTTAATATTACTCAATTAATAAAACCTAGCCTACCTGGGCGCCAAGCAGCTGCGCGGGATTATAGATCCGATTTTGGTTTTTGGATGACGAGACGGTGGATTTTGACCAAGAAATCTGCAAGCTATCGACCTCCTTATGCTAGAAATATCTTTCTCCTTCCTTCCCAAGTTAAGAGTAGCCTTTTGAGTGTTTATGGGGTGATTCTTGCCTCTTTTTGGTGTTTTTGGCAAAAAGAGAAAATCAGACTTTGCGTTATTTAAATTCTGTCTCGCCCATCCTGCTTTGGTGGCAACTTATACCACTAGAGCGCCGCCGCCCTAGCGGCATCAGGCCCTTTCTAGTGGGCTGGGAGACCCAATTTCCCCGACATTTTTCCTTTCCTAATTAACGACGGTTCGGGTCTTTACAATGAAATTTGATGTCATTTAGTTTTTTTATGGTTTTCTTTTTTCTTGTTGACGTGATTGATGGAATAAAAAAAATTGTACTTTTCATGTACTTTTTCATGATTGTAAATCTCTAATATAGTTTGTGTGATAAATGCACAAAATATTTATCATGTCCTAATGATGCAAGTATATATCATATAACTTTGTTCCTTTAATAGAAAATATAATTTTATTTAAAACTTAGTTTACACATAACAAAAATTGTTTTATCTATATCATGCTTCATAAATATTCAATTATCTAGGTGTACATGTTTTGCTCTGATAAATGTAGGATAAAAACTTATCCACATTGAATTTACATCAAATCATAATTTAGGTGGTTGTACTATTCAAGAACATTTACTACTAAGAATAAAATGGAAAATTAATTTTCGCATCACCCAAATTTGTCTCACACCTTGGAGGTTACACAACAAGAAAGAATTCCAAGCAACAATGTTAATTGGAAATATTATTTCCTCTACCAATGTGATTCATAAGAAATTACAACACTTCATAATGTACATCAAATTGTTTTCCAAGAATTAGATATTTGAGATGATAAAACATTATTTCATATAAAATTCTGTAACACTCCGGAAATTTCAATGTTAAGACTATAACCAATCTTCATTTACTTGTAGGGTCATATCGGGGGATTCTTAAATTGCCCATAGGTGCAAAGGTAAATTCTTTAGTGTGAGAATTATTTTGGATAAAAATTAAGGTCACTAGAAATTTCTAGCACAAAGTAGAGTTGAAAGTTTCCTTATCGATTAAGTTTTGATGTAAGATTCGACTTGAGTAAACTTCAAAAGCCCATATCTTTTAGAATATAAAGAGTTTCGTGGCCCATAACCTACCAAATTAAAGGTATTTGAATCTACTTTCCAGCGCCATATATTTCGTACCAATCTGATCTTTGAGTAAAAAGTGATGACCATTTTAGTAATCTGATACAGTGCTGTTACGAATTAGCCAACGGGAAAATATTAAAAAGGGTCTTTTTGTCTTTTTACCTCTAAGAAAACCCTAAAAGAATTTCTTTACTAATTAAAGATCCAAAACAATCAGATTTTCATCTCTTAATCCATCATTCTCTTCTCTCTGAAACTCTAAGACAAAATCCTAAGGAAAAATTAAAGTAGAAGACTCCATTCAAGATTCTTTCAATCTTTTTCAAGATTCTTCTTCAAGGTAAGTCTTTCTCCAAAAATTCCATTCTTTTCAACTCAAATTCCTCCATACAATTATGAATCACTAATGAAAATCATAATTCCTGGCCATAGAAATTTCAAGAAACTAATTCAAGAATCTCAAGAAAGGTTTTCTTGTTTGTTTACCTTTAAGCTAGGGTTTCAAGGCTTCTAATCAAGTTATTTTTCAATATTCTTATTGTTTATTCGAGAAACTTGTTCTTTCAGGTATGTAAGGCTATCATAGTATTGGACTAGTTCCTCCACACGCCCTACATCTACTTTCTAATCAGTAAAAGAGTAATTTAGGATTCTACCCCTAGATTTGAGTATTCTTAAGATGAGTTAATTTTGATTTCTCGAGTTCCTATTTATTTTTGAAACTCTACTCCTAATTATTGATTTGCTGTATATTATGCATTAACATTCTTGAGTTGAGTCGCTCATGTGCATAATTCCTCATTAACCCTATTAATTGAGTTATAAATTTTGAAATTTTTTTAAATCCAACACTTGAGTTTTAAACTGAGTTTTTCTGAGGAAAGATGAGTTTTGAGAAAGAGTTGCATTCATGAGTTTCTATAAGGTTATTGAGGTCCTCAAGTTGAGTCGTTCATCCCATAATTCCGCATGAACTCTACGAATTGAGTTATAAGTCTTTAGAGTCTTTGAAAGTCAATCATTGTGTTTCAAACTGGGTTTTGAGAAAAAGTTTAAAGGTTATATTTCATAAAGATTTAAGAGTTTCTAATGTTATTATATATATATATATATATATATATATATATAGCACAAAGTTAGGTTAATTATTTTGGGAGTAGTATCCAACACCGTGTTGGGTTAAAGTGTTTTATGATTCGGAAGTCCCACAAACTACGTAGCCAACGTATGATAGGATATCATTGATTCTTCATGTGACTTATCACTGTCTCTGAGAAGGCCAATAACATGGATCTATAGTCACGACATCATTCTATACCCCCGTCATGGTATATGATGGGCCTTTACAACATGCGGCGGGACGTTGTATCATTGCCAGGCTCATGGTTATGGTTCTCGGTTAGAGAAACTCCCCACAAGTACAATATATTATTTTCATGTTGCTTTTATTGCATATATTAATGTAAAGCTTGAATGGTTTTCACTTCATGTTCATGTATTGATTTAGTTGAGTTGCTTTCAGTTATTCAATTCAATTATTTGTTTACTCAGTCATATTACATACTTGTACATTTCATGTACTGATGTCATTCGACTTGCATCCTTTTATGATGTAGAGTGATTATCAACAGGCACTTCGTTGAGATCATTCTACACTCCAAATAGCTTTGGTGAGCCTTCGTGTATTTTAGAGGTCTTCACAGTTACTTTCCAGTTAGTAGTTTTGAGGTGTCGTAGGTCTTGTCCTGACATCCTTCCTTAATAGTAGAGGCTTCATAGATAGACAGTTTTGGAGAGTCTCTCAGGTTTAGATGTTTTATTTAAAATTTATGTTTCATATTTAGTATATTCAATTTAATTTTGAGAGTCAGTAAACTGTTTTTAAACATTTCTTTCAATTAAATGCTTATGTATGCTTGAGTACATCTTCCGCTTGTAGTCATCCAAGATGACGGTTTCTCTGGGGACCAACAATGGTTCTCTAATGCCGGCCACGTCCAGGGTGTAGGCTCGAGTCGTGACAAACTTGGTATCAGAGCACAAAGTTCAAGTATCCTAGGGTGTCTATGAAGACATGGCAAGTAGGATCTTATTTATGGTTGTGAGGGCCCCACTTCTATAAATGAAGGACTATAGACATTAAAGAAAATTTTTCATTCTTTCATACTCTAAATCGTGCAATAGAGCTTTGTCATAAGGAACTTACTCTAACTCGTGCATTCCTCAGATCCATTCGACTACCCCTCATACTCAAGTTAGTTGAAAAGCAAAGCCAGTTCCATATCGATG
This sequence comes from Solanum lignicaule, assembly GCA_029582545.1. Classification (NCBI taxonomy): domain Eukaryota; kingdom Viridiplantae; phylum Streptophyta; class Magnoliopsida; order Solanales; family Solanaceae; genus Solanum; species Solanum lignicaule. The sequence continues at coordinate 12,406 of JAJOOF010006048.1, forward strand.
AGTTACTCTCAGCAAAAGTTTGAGAAAGTCATGAGACTGCAGAGGGGCTTGAGAGAATCTCGTGAGTGAGTTTAAGTGTTGAGTTTCAAAAGAATGCACTCCCATTAATATGAATTGTGCTTTTGAACTAAAAGCGAGATGTGTTCCCGATCTCGTTTCCCTAATCTTGTTTTAGTTGAGACCAGTATGGGTAGGTGTGTTTTAGATCTTGGGTAGTGTTTTCGCCTGAAAAGATAGTATGAGTTACGATGTTATAAGCAGTAGTAGTAAGAGTTCCCAAAGTTAGAAGAATGCATGCAGAGGTTCAATAATCTAAGAAAGGGAGATAGTGATGAGGCAAGCTATGTTATTATAGTGATGCACCCAATAGGTTATTAATGAGGAGTTTTTCCGTATGGGTATACTAAGAAGTGATAAGTTTGTGTAGATTTGATGATAAGAGGTAGAGTAAGAGTTACTAGTTAGGATGAGTTAGAGTATACTTTAATTAGAAAGGAGGTTATGATGATGTGTCATTGTGTTGGTAATGACCAAGTGTAGGTGCTACAGAGAAAAGCAAAAGTGTTCATGTGGTGATAGATCTAAGCTAGGCTTAGATTTTTGAGGGAGATCCCATAATTTTCAAAGTGTTATAGAACTAATTAGGTAGTGATGTATAGTGAATGAGTGAATAGTACTTAAGTGTTGAAGTTGAATCTTGCAATAATATGTAAGTATGTAGAATGAGAGACAAAGAACGACTACTTTTCATGAGGTCTTAGTAGGCGTGTCTTTCTTAATTTTTATATAGTAGTTGTAAGTTAGTATAGTAAGCGAGCAATCATGTTGATATCCATGATTAGTAATAAACATTAAGCTTGAATTTGAGATGAGCATCGTGATAAAAAAAATGGTAACAGTAAGGTGATGATGTTAGTCTTGAGTATGATCTAGTATACTTGACATAAAGTAGGTGAGGAATTGAGATGTTAGCTGCAATGAATATGAGTGGTACAAGTGAGAGATCCTAACTTTTAGATAGGGCAACAAAATGTGGCTAAGTCGTAAGAGTAAAAGAACATTAAGAGGTGTAATGAGATTGTATGTAATTAGACGAGGTTCTAATTAAGTTAATAATTTTCCATGTGTGCCGAGATAGTATATTTGAGCTGCCAATGTGGAATAGGCCGAGGTAAGCATTATTTTTTTCTCCTTAAGAGTTAAATGAAACAACCTTATAAGCCAATGAGAAGAGGTTAATAGAAGAATCTTAGAAAGAGGTCCTAGAAGGAGTTTTAGTACCTGATTATGAAGAGTTTCATAGTCATGAGATAAGCCTTTTCGAGTATTAAAGGGAATGTAGACCAGTTTAGAGATGAGGGAATAGGTCTATTGGTTTTAAGTGTCAGTTTTAGACCTAAGGGGAAGATGATAAGATGAGAAATCAAGTCAAGTGTTGAGAATGAGATAGTTATGTCTTTCGAAAGAGTTGTAGAGGTACATCATCCATTCATACTCTAGCGTATTCCTCAAAGTCCAGTCATTTCAACATCATGATGATGTTTCTTATATCAGAATTGTATTCATGACCTATGCTAATACACTTTAGAAAGATTTACATCTATGCTTATTTTTCAAAATGAGGGGCAAAAACTTAGCCCATTAATATCAATCTTACTCCATATAGCTGTGGATATCAGTCTCATGCTATGAACCTATTCATATAAGCAATCATGCCTTACATCAGTCTCATAAATCCATGAATTAATCGCATTGGCTAACAACATAATGTTATGTCATGCATATCCTTATATCAAAATTCTCGAATGAATCGTGCTTATGATTTTTCTCCCTAAAGTCCTTTCAGTAGTCCTTTTTACTTTTAAAGAGTGGTATTACTGATAGTAGTTGTGTGATGATGGAGGAGAGGATTGATGTTTTATTATTGTGATAGTGCTGGCATGTTTATTCAATCTAAGGTTATAAATTTAGAGGAAAAAGGAGATAAGGTTTTACGATGGGTAATAAGTCCATTCCTGGTAATAATGCACGAAAGTTTTGTTGGTAAAAGTGACGAGAGAATGATAAATTCTTATAAGAAGTGGTTAGTAGGAGTTTATGGAGTGGTTATAGTACTAGGCTTGAATATAGTAAGAGTAACCCCTTTCCATTCTTAGTTTAACTATCATTTGAGGATGAATGATCCCAAGGGGGAGATATTGTAACACTCCGGAAATTTCTAAGTTAAGACTCGAACCAATCTTCATTTACTTGTAGGGTCATATTGAGCAATTCTTAAATTACCCATATGTGTAAAAGTAAATTCTTTAGTACGGGAATGATTTTGGATATCAATTAAGGTCACTAGAAACTCCTAGCACAAAATATATTTGAAAGTTTCCTTATCGATTAAGTTTTGATGTAAGATTCTACTTGAATCAACTTCAAACAACCATACTTCTTAGAATATAAAGAGTTACGTGGCCCATAACCTTTCAAACTAAAGGTATTTGAATTTACTTTCCAATGCCACCAATTTTGGAACAATCCGATCTTTGAGTAAAAAGTTATGACCATTTTAGTAACCTAATACAATGCTGTTACAAATTAGCCACGGAAAAACATTAAAAATGGTCGTTTTGCCATTTTATTTGTAAGAAAACCCTAAACGAATTTCTTTACTAATTAAAGACTCAAAACAATCAGATTTTCATCTCTTAATCCATCATTATCTTCTCTCTCAAACCCTAAGACAGAACCCTAAGGAAAAATCAAAGTAGAAGACTCCATGCAAGATTCTTCCAATCTTTTTCACGATTCTTCTTCAAGGTAAATCTTTCTCCAAGAATTCCATTCTTTTCAACTCAAATTCCTCCATACAATTATGAATCATTAATTAAAATCTTAATTCTTATCCATAGATATTTCAAGAAACTAATTCAAGAATCTCAAGAAAGGTTTTCTTGATTGTTTACCTCCAAACTAGGGTTTCAAGGCTTCCAATCAAGTTCTTTCTTCAAAATTCTTCATGATTCTCCAAGAACCTTTTTCTTCCATGTATATAAAGTTAGCATATTATTGAACTAGTTCGTCCTCATTCCTTACATCTACTTTCAAATCAGTAAAAGAGTAATCTAGGATTCTACCCCCTAGATTTGAGTATTCTTGAGATAAGTTAATTTTGAGTTCTCGAGTTCCTATTTGTTTTTGAAATTCTACTACTAATTATTGAATTGCTATATATTATGCATTAACATTCTTGAGTTGAGTCGTTCATGGCCATAATTCCGCATGAACTCTATGAATTGAGTTATAAATTTTGAGAAACATTTTAAAGCCAAAACTTGAGTTTTATACTATGTTTTTTGAGGAAGTAAATAAGAGTTTTGAGAAAGATTTTTATTCATGAGTTCCTATATGGATATTGAGGTCCTCAAGTTGAGTCGTTCATGCCCATAATTACGCATGAACCCTACAAATTGATTTATTAGTCTTGAGAGTTTTTGAAAGTCAATCATTGTGTTTCAAACTGAGTTTTGAGAAAAAGTTTAAAGGTTTTATTTCATAAACACTTAGGAGTTTCTAATGTTATATATATATATATATATATACACACACACAAATATACATATACATATGTATATATGTTTATTATTGTACTTGAATACTACGTTCATAAGTGTGTATTTTCAAGAAGGTAAACATGTCTCATGTTTTGAAAAGTATTTCAAGTAATGTAAGAAGTCTATTCTTTGTAATTGGTTAATTGAGCACAAAGTTATGTTAATTACTTTGGGAATAGTATCGAGCACCAAGTTGGGTTAGAGTCTTTTATGATTTGGAAATCCCACAAAACTATGTAGCCTGTGTAGGATAGGATAGAATTGATTCTTCATGCGTCTCCTCACTGTATTTGAGAAGGCCAATTAGATGGATCCATAGTCACGATATCATCATATACCCACGTCAAGGTATAGGATCGGCCCTCGCAACGTGTGGTGGGACGTTGTATCATTGCCAGGCTCATCGTAATGGTTGTTGGTTAGAGAAACTCCCCACAAGTAAAATATATTATTTTCATGTTGCATTTATTGCATATCTTATTGTAAAAGCATAAATGGTTTTAACTTCATGTTCATGTATTGATTCAGTTTTGTTGCTTTCAGTCATTCAGTTTAGTTATTTGTTTACTCAGTCATATGACATACTCGTACATTCCATGTACTGATGTCATTCAACCTGCATCCTTTTATCATGCTGATATAGGTGTTCATGATCATCAACATACACTTCATTGAGATCATTCTACACTCCAGTTAGCTTTGGTGAGCCTCCTTGTATTCTAGAGGACTTCACAATTGCTTTCCAGTTAGTAGTTTTGAGGTATTGTGGGTCTTGTCCCGACATGCTTCCTTAATAGTAGAGGCTTCATAGATAGACAGTTTTGGAGAGTCTTTTAGTTTTAGATATTTTATTTAAAACTTATGTTTCATACTCAATATATTCAGTTTAGTTTTGAGAGTTAGTAAACTGTTTTTAAATATTTTTTTCAATTTAATGCTTATGTATGCTTGAGTTAGTCTTCCGGTTGTAGTGAGTCAGGATGAGAGTTTTCTTGGGGACCATCAATGGTTCTCGAGTGCTGGCCACATCTAAGGTGTAGGCTCGAGTCATGACAAATTCATAATATGTATATTTTTTGATCGAAAAATTACTTCAGTGATTAATTTATCACCATATTGAGAGAAAATAATACAATAATACTTAAGTAAGGTAAATAATATTTAGTTTTAAAAAAAATTAATATTTTTTTATTGAAATGAAAATCATGAAAAATGTTAGACTAAGTAAATAATGTTGGAAAAGAAAAAAAATTTGGTTACCTGTAATTATGATTCAATTTTCCTTTAATGTTTTTGTTCATAAAATATTCAGAAAGATAAATATATAACCTTTAAACTTACCTGACGGTGTAATAAGTCTAGTACTCTATCTTTACCGTACAACTTTTTATTGTAAATAATTGAGACTGATTGTTTTTTCAACATCTAAATATAAATATAAAAAATTATTTTTTAAAAAAGTAATCAATATACAATTTTAAAAAAAAATACTAAATGGATATTATATTATATCAATAAAATATTTTTAAAAATTTATATGACAATTGATAGTAGTGATGACTAACGATGCTGATTGTGATTGCTAATTTGGGATGGCGTTAATTGATGATGTTGATTATGGATAGTATCTTATGGCGTAGTTGTTGGTAGTATTGATTTGTTATGGTGGTTGGTGGTGATAGTTGATAATTAGTAGTGGAATGATATTGATAGCTAATGGTTGTTGGGAATGATGATACCGATTAGCTATATATAATAACGATAATTATTGATAGTGATTAGGTGAATTAATAATGGTTGGTGATAATTACAAATAATGATTAATGACGATGATGATTGATTTTGTTGATTGAACATACAAGAAACATGTTATGCGAAAAACGCAATAAAATTAACTAGTCTTAAAATATATAGTAGGAGTTCTAAGGTTTTTTCTCATCAATACACATATATTTTTTTCTATGCTTAAGCTATTTGTCAATCAATCTAAGTATAAATTAACGCTCAAACTCAAATTCCATAAGTCGTTCCACCTACGGATATTTTATGGGTGTTATCTCTTTTTTATCTCTCATGCATTAAAAATTTATGGATATCTAGTAGAAAACTTGAGAAGTTGACGTCCTTTATGTTATTGTTACAAGTAAAAATTATCTAATAATAATATTTATTCAGGATCTTTAAAATTAATTTAAGTCTAGAGAATCCAAGTAGCTCAGTTGGTTGGCTACTTGAACTTCCACCTTTTAGGAGATGACATAAACTTCTACGTTTTCTACATTTCTAAAGAAAATTTTGTTTTGATTTTAATTCAGATCATCTTCTTGCATCCATCATCATCATCTTTATTGTCTCTCTTTATTTCTTTTTTTTTAGTTAATAGATTTAAGGATTATGTCATGCCCCGAGCCTACGCCCTGAGCGTGGCCGGCACTCGAGAACATTTTCTGATCCCCAAGCGAACCCTTGGCCTTGCTACATGACTTACATTACATTAAACAATATGCGAAAGCTTAAATAGGTGAACAATTGAACATTTGAGAAAGTCTTAAAATACTCGTGTCTTTGAAAGTACTTAACATGAACCATGAGTTAAACAAAACATCCTAAGAAAACAATGGAAAATATCTACGCAATATATCTACGAAGCCTCTAACATTGTGAGATGGATGTCGGGACAAGACCCACGACACCTCTTGGAGACTAACTAAAATGTAAGGGAGTCCCCTAAAAGCAATGAGGCCTCACCAAATGCTGTCTGCGAGTGGATAACGATCTCAACGATTCACCTGTTGATGATCTTGAATACCCTTATCTGTATCATGACACGATGCAGGTTGAATGATGTTCGCACATTGAATGTACTAGTACAGGAAAATGTTAGAGTAAACAAGAATCTGGCTTTGAAGGACTGAAATAACATAACTGGATTAATACATGAATATGAAGTGAAAAAAAACCATTTAAGCTTTACAATATAATATGCAGTGAAAGCAACATGAAAATAATATACCTTACTTTTGGGGAGTTTCTCTTACCGACAACCATTACCATGAGCCTAGTAATGGTACAACATTTCGCCTCACATTGCCAGGGCCACCCTATACTTTGTCGGGGTATAACATGAGATCGTGACTATGGGCCCATTTAATTTGACTTCTCAGAGGCAGTGAGGAGTCGCATGAAGAGTCAATTCTATCCTATCCAATGCTGGCTAGGTAGTTCTATGGGACTTCCAAATCATAATAGACTCTAACCCAACTCGGTGCTCGATACTACTCCCAAAATAATAGATATAACATTATTCTCAATTCACCCATTACAAGGAATGGACTTCTTACTTGATTGAAATACTTTTCAAACATTAGACGTGTTTACATTTTTGAAAAGATGTACCTGTGAACTTATCTTTCAAGTTCAATATTCAACATAGATACATAAGTAAACATTTAGTTATATAAATAGAATTTGAAAAATCTTAAGTGTTCATGAAATAAAACATTTGAACTTCCCTCTTAACTTATCTTGACTTGAAAATATGAGTTTAACAATGATGATCAGAATATGCATAAGATCCTTCAATGATTAATGGAGGTTTAGATAGTTTACAATAAGAAGAGAATGCCAACTCAGATCAATGGAACAAGTACGGAACGAGAACAGGGAAAGAACTATGTAGTAGGGTCTGATTGAGAATCCTACTGGCGCATAGCGCCAGGCCCCCATTTACTGGAGGTCTAATTGGGAATCCTACTGGCGCGTCGCGCCAGGCCCCCATTTATTGGGGATCTGATTGGGTATCTTACTGGCGCGTCACACCAGCCCCCCGGCGCCTTGGGGGCGCGATGCCCCATCCCAAACCCAGAGTTTTTACGAGTTTTTCTTGTTCAATTCATGGCCTAGCCCACTTGGAATCGAATGATTCATTTTCAAACTCATTTAGATTCATAAACCAAACAAATTCATCGAAAACTCCTTCAATTCACAACAAGAACAACACTCATTTGTGAAACCCTCACTTTAACAATCCAACATGACTTTATTGATAAAGAACGAAGTAAAACCTTAAGAATTTCTCAAGAACCTATACATAATGATTTCTTTAATGATTTACTCAAATAAATAAATGTTTGGCATGAGGATGAACATATCCATAACTATGAGAAACCTCACGTACCCCTTAGGGATCAAACCCTTGGCGAAAAAAATCCTCGAATCACAATAAAACTTGATGAACGCCTTGAACCTTCCCTCTTTTCTCCTCTTTTGTCTTCTTGAAAACTCTTCTAAAATCATAAGCGTAATTAGGATTTCTAAAACTGACCCAAATCAGATTTGACCCCAAAATAATACTAAAAATCGTTTAATCTGATTGAGTAAGGAAACGACCAAAATACCCCTCATATTTTTGGGTAACTTTTCTTAATTGGACAGTCTAACTTCAAACGGACATATCTCCCTCATACAAGCTAGAAAATTAGCAAACTCGGCGACGTTCGAAAGAGGATTTCAAGACCTTTCATTTGATAACTTATGGGACAACTAACTCATTCTGTACTAAAATTGAAAGTCATTTGAATTTGACCCAAAACTCACAACTTAAGTATAACTTGTAAACATTTCAGATTTGGCTCTTTCCAAATTAGTTCTTTCTAAATTTAGCTCTTTCAAATACCGAGGTGTTACAATATCTCCCCCTTGGGAACATTCTTCCTCGAATAATATTACTCTAAGTAGACAAAGGGTGGTAACATCTAACACACAACTCAAACACGCGATATGCAAAGTAACACAACATTTCAACTAAAAGAAAATACCAAGAAAAGGATTAGTACCTTGATTTGGAATATCTCCGGACTCAATGAGATATGGGTATCTCTTCTTCATATCCTCCTCAGCCTCCGAAGAAGCATCATTGACAAACTAGTTCCTCCATAAGACCTTGACCGAGGCTACCTCCTTGGTCCTCAATTTGCGAACCTAACAATCCAGAATCTAAATGGGAATCTCCTCATAAGATAAGCTATCCTTAATATTAAGGTCTTCAGTCGATATAATAAGTGAAGGGTCGCCCATACACTTCTTCAACATTGAAATGTGAAACACCGGATGGACTGCTGCTAATTTTAACGATAGCTCTAACTCATAGGCTACATTACCAATCCTTTTGGATATCCTGTAAGGGCCAATATACCGAGGACTGAGCTTCCCCTTCTTGCCAAACCTCATAACACCCTTCATGGGTAAAACCTTCAAATAAACCCAATCATCCACCTCAAACACCAAGTATCTTCTCCTAACATCAATGACTTTGCGTTGTTTTCAACCTCTCTTGAATAATATTCACCTTCTCCATAGCTTGATGAACCAAGTCTAGTCCTATCAACCCAACCTCACCAACCACAAACCATCCAATAGGAGATCTACAACTTCTCTCATAAAGAGCCTCAAAGGGAGCCATTTGGATGCTAGAGTGATAACTGCTGTTGTAAGCAAACTCAATGAGAGGTAAGTGATCATCCCAATTACCTTTGAAATCGATCAGACATGCCCTCAAAATAGCCTCTAAAGTCTGAATGGTATGCTATGCTTGACCATCCGTCTGAGGATGAAAAACAGTACTCAAATTTACCTTCAAACCCAAACTTTTCAGGAAATACTACCAAAATTGTGCAGTGAATTGCGCACCTCTATCAGAAATGATGGACATCAGAACTCCATGAAGTCTGACTACCTCTTGAATATATAACTTAGCATAATATTCTGCTCATTTAGTAATATTTACCAGTAAGAAATGGGTTGATTTAGTCATTCGATTTACAATCACCCAAATCGAATCATGGTGCCTACGAGACCGCGGTAACCTAGTAATGAAATCTATATTGATCATCTCCCTCTTCCATTCGGGAAGATATATGTTCTGAGCCATATCACTAAGTCTCTGGTGCTCTACCTTGACTTGTTCACAATTGGGCACTTAGCAAGGAACTCTTTAATACAGTTCTTCATGTTACTCCACCAATAGACTTCTCTCAAATAGCGATACATCTTTGTGAGGAGTATTTACTTCTGTAAGGTGTCTAGGTTATCATTCGAGGACAAATGTTCCTAAGGGGGAGATATTGTAACACTCTAGAAACTAGTAGGCTAAACTAGAGCTTAACATGAGGGTTAGAGTCATAAACATAACTCCCCATACTTAAAAATAAAGGGTTTAGTGTGGGAATATCAAGGCACGACCCCTAAGGACCAACCATGGGTCCTTGAGGAGGACCCCAAAAATCTGCCTAGACAGTGACCAACGGAGGTGGCCTATGCCTCGTGGGTCAGCCCATGATCGTGGGTAAGGGGGCCGTAGGTCAAGCCCTAAAAACCAGGTCTCTAAACCCAAAGCACGCTTCACCATCATGGGTCGTGGGTCCAACCACGGTCATTCGGTGAGGGGCGTGGGTGAGACCTGGAAACTACTTTTTTGCAGTTAAGTTAGGGACACTTTGGGATTTTCTTATTTTAGTTAATAATAAGTGACCTCATTTTATACTAATTTAGACTGACTTCGTAATGATTTAAGGCCCCTAAATTATCCCATCTTCCTCATAATTCCAAAAACCCAAATCAAAACCAACTGTTCCCCAAATATTCTCTTTTTAGAACTTCAATTAAGAAGTTGAAGTGTTACAACCCTAAAAAAATGAACTAGTGAAACTAGAGCTTGACATGTGTTCGTTTGTGTTCGTCTTTAGTTTGAATGGTGTTTATGTTGTCCCGAGTCATGGTTGATCAACTTAGAGTCATGGTTCACTAAACTTTCCCATTAAGCTCTTGAGATAGTTGTTGATGTGATGAGAAAGATGAGTTTGTTTGTTTATGGGTTACCTCATCAGTCAAGCAAAGAGGGTAAGGCGGCGATGTTGATAAGGGACATCGACTTAGCAAGGCTAATGATCATTGTGCAATAGGTTGAGGAAGATAAGCTGAGGGATAGAGAAGAGTTCCAAAAAAAGAATGCAAAGACAACAGGAAACTAGTCCAGGCAGTAGAAGTGTAATGCAAACTGGTCATATTTCCAACAAAAGCCAAATAGACCTGCTCCATCATTTGCTAGTGCACCTGCACTAAGGAACAGAGGTGAGTTTAAGAATCAGAATTCTAAGAACATCAGAGCTAGACCTGCAACCTCAAGGTAGTGTGGTACAATGAGGTAATAGGACTCCTGGATGCGCTAAGTATAGTAGGAACCACACAAGACCGTGTCTTGATGGCTCTACTAGTTGCTTCAAGTGTGGTTAGAATGGTCACTTCATGATAGAGTGCCCAAAGAACAGACAGGGAGTTGGTAATGGGGCCAATAGAGCCCAATTTTCTTTAGCGGCTCCGCCACACAAGGCTGCACCTAGAGGAGCTACTTCAGGAAGAGTCGGAGGAGCAAACCGTTTGTATGTTATACCAATCGCAAAGAACAAGAGAATTCACCAGATGTTGTCACTAGTATGATCAAACTCTTTACTTTTGATAGTTACGCGTTGCTAGATCCAGGTGCGAGTCTATCTTTTGTGACTCATTTTGTTGCTATAAATTTTGATATCCTTCCTTAGCAACTTCTTGAGCCCTTCAATGTTTCTACACATGTTGGTGAGTCTATTCTAGCTGAGAGAGTTTATTGTGATTGTACCATTTTTGTCAATCACAAGGACACCATGGCTGACTTAGTCGAGTTAGACATGGTAGAGTTTGATGTTATTCTAGGTATGGACTTGCTTCATGCCTATTATGCCTCATTAGATTATAGAACTCTAGTTAACTTCTAGATTCCTAATGAGCCAGTTATTTAGTGGAGGAGTAGTTCAGTAGTACCTAAGGGTCATTTTATTTTGTACTTTAAGGCAAGGAAGTTAGTTTTCAAGGGGGCCATCTATTACTTTGTCCGAGTTAATGAATCTAGTGTTGAGACACCACATATTCGGTCATTTCAAGTACTGAGTGAGTTTCTAGAAGGCTTTCTGGATGAACTTACCAGAGTCCCTTGTGAGAGACAAATAGACTTAGGTATAGATGTTCTACTTAATACTCGACTCATCTCTATTATGCCATATAAAATGGCTCCAGCAAAGTAGAAAGAATTAAAAGAGCAGTTGAGGGACCTTGTTGAGATAGGTTTCTATCACGGCCCAAGGGTACCCCCTAGATTTAACATGGCGTATGAAACCCCGAAGGACTCTATACATGCCACTTAGTTCTCATAACATAAGCAATAGAACAGTAAGAGTGAAAACACATTTGAAGTCCAAAATTTTCATAATGAAAGGAGAAGTCTAGACTTGTCTCAATATAGCCATCTATTACAATACTTGAATGAAATAGGGCCTAGCCCATACAACATGTCCAAAAATGAAAGTCCAATAAAGGAAACTACATCATGAGAAAAAGTCATCATGTAACCATGAGAACTCACCAACAAGCTCAGAAGATAGCACGGTCCAAACATTAGCCACTAGAATAATCACCTCGAGAACCTGACCCTACACTTGGAGAAAATGTAGAAAAAGTAGGCGTTAGTACAAAAATGCACTAAGTATGATAGCCATGCATAAAAATTTTGAAAACATGCAAAAGGGGTCATTTCATTTGAAAACATGCAATTTACTAAGTTTGAACATGATCATGAAGATAGTGGAAAAGCATAAGTCATAGCCATATTCAATACATAGATCATCATAACATAAGAGAACCATATCATAAACACCCTCAAAACATACTTGTTCAATGCATTAATAAGACCCCATAAATATCACCCATGCTAAGTAAAGCTTCTTGAGTAACCATATTTCACAATTCATATTCTTGTTCTTGTTGTTGTGGAAATAAGCCTTAACCAACATGAGACCATGTGAGCTAATCATGGACCCCCGGTGTTACCAACACCGAAAAGGGTTGTCCTACTTGCCTAAGGTAGAACCATACACTTAGCTTAGGTTGATCCACTAGCTAAATAACCTATGGGGGCACATAATTTATGGGATAAAGAGATTGCTCCTAGAAACCCGGACTCAACTAAGGTAGAAGGTCACCATCTCATGAGACATACTTTAGGAACCCGAACTCAACTAGTGTAGAAGGTCCCATTGGGAAGCAGGACTCAACTAGTGTAAAAATTTCCATCTCATATTCAATATTCACTCGGTGCTAAGCATTACTTTCCACAGAATACATATTAAATCATAACTTGATTCATTAAGATAGCTAAGTAGATCATGCATGAGAATAACCTTTCATTGTCCATGTCTACATATAGATTCAATAGGTGAGAAAGCCTTTCAACTTTAGAATCTTCATATTGTGAGAAAACATGTCAGATCATAGCATATTCATGCATAATGGTGTATATGAGAATAACATTTGACAACACAACAGCTAGATCATAATCATATACACTTCACTCTCATAGTGTTCTTATATACAAAGACTACATAAATATGAATACTATCATAATTTTCCCTTTCAAGTATCAAAGCTCATATCAAATCAACCCATCTAGAATTCACTACATTATACATGGATATTAACATAATTCAAGTAACCCAATTACTACAAGCATAATCTCATAATATCCTTGTTTCATTAACACACCCACATCACTAGATCATAAATTGGGAATATGGGGATTTCATGGGTTCTTGGGGATTTAAACATAAAAACCATAATAAATAATCAATTCAATAATAATATAAAGTTGTTCAAGCATTAGAATCATTTTTGAAAGGAATCCATGACTTTGGAATCAAACCCTAGCTTTTGGAGATTTCTATCTTTGAAATTGGGATTTTGAAGGGGCTTCATGGATGAATAGCTACCATACCTTGATCACAAAGACCTATGAATTTGATTTGAATACCCTAGCTTCTTCAACCCTAGCTCCAATTTCCTTCTTCTTCTTCTTTGAGTTTTCTAGAGAAAGAATATTTTGGTGAGGAATAAGTTTTGGGAATTGATTTGGGTTGTAGAAATAATAAGGTGAATGAATTAATTTAGTGCTCTAAAATACTTATATAGGTGTTCTAAATTAGGCTAAAAGTACGTTACTTAATATTAATTAAAATCGGAAAACCCAAAAGTGCCTGCAGGTCACCATCCACGAGACCACGGTGATGGACCGTGGATGGAACTACGGACCATCCTGGTCAAGCGTGGTTTGGTTCTGGGAGTTTACATCCTGGGGCTTTAACCATGACTCCCTCACCCATAGACCGTAGATCCATCCACGAGGCGTGGGTCTTGGTATCTTTGTTCATTGCCTTAGGCAATACTATGGGGCTCATCCACGACTGCCCAACCATGGGGCATGGACCCACCAACAGTGAGTGAGTCCTATCGTTGGTCCCTTCCACGTAGTTTCTAGGGTTCTTTTCAGGGACCCATGGTTGGTCCTTGGGGTTCGTACCTTGATGTTCTAACATGCAATCCTTTATTGTTAAGTACGGGGAGTTACATTCATGACTCTAACCCTAACGTTAAGCTCTATTTCAGCTACTAATTTCCATAGTTTTACAATATCTCCCCCTTGGGAAAATTCATCCTCGAATGACTATCGAGACACCTTACAGAAGTAAAGAATCAAGACTAGCAGCCCATTATGCATGCAACATTAAAATAATGCACAAATCAATGGAGGAAACATCAACTTCATCTGAAACATAATGAATGAACCACAAGGAAGTAGGAACTACATCTAACAATCCCATTCTACTAGGCTTGCTCTTTTGAATGTCTCTCCCTTCCACTAATCATACCACACTTGAGCCAGATCTTTTAATTGGTAGGTGGCTAACTCCGCCTTCTCTTCCAAAGGCACCCTCATAATAGAAATTACTTTATAAACCTCTTCAATAATCCTTCGACAATCCTCTTCCACTTTTGAGCCATGGAATTCTGGAGGGTTCATTCATGCAAAATCTCTCACCCTTGAAGCAGACGAATTCACATTAGAATTCACCAGAGCTACAACCTTTGTATTGGCTTGAGCCATCACGTCTTGAACCAACACTTGGATAGTAGACCTAAACTCCGCATGGGTCATATTCTCAACCAAAGGATCAATCGGAGCTTGATAAACTTTAGGAGGAACTCCTTGATTCACATTGTCATCCTCCATCCATCTAGCATTAGCTCATCGTGTATTCATATCCTAAAGACATAAGAGAAGGATTAGGAGAGGGACTTTATAGAGTTAAACTCTATGGCACGACTAAAGATTAATGAAAGAAGTGGAGTTTCCTAATCATCTTGTAGCCTCTCATTCATAAATTTGGCGCGCTTCACACTTATAAACAACACTATACTAGACCTGGTATATGAGACATCATCCTATGATCATTCTAAACATTTTGCTCTGATACCAAGTTTGTCACGACCCAGGGGTACCCCCTAGATGTAACATGGCATATAGAACCCCGAAGGATTACTCCATACAAGCCACTTAGTTCTCGTAACAAAAGAAATAGAACAATAAGAGTGTAAACACATTTCAAATCCAAAATTTTCATAAACGAAATAGGAATTCTAGACTTGTCTCAATATAACCATCTATTACAATACTTGAATGAAATTGGGCCTAGCCCATACAACATGTCAAAAAAGGAAAATACAATGAAGGAAACTACATCGTGAGAAAATGTGGTCCTCAAGCTATGAGGACTCACCAACAAGTTCGGAAGATAGAAAAGTTCAAGCACTAGCCACCGAAATGATCACCTCGAGAACCGAACCCTATACTTGGGGAAAATGTAGGAAAAGTAGGCGTTAGTACAAAAATGCACCAAGTATGATAGCAATGCATAAAAACATTGAAAACATGCAAAAAGGGACATTTCATTTGAAAGCTTGCAATTTACTGAGTTTGAACATCATCATGAAGATAGTGGAAAAGCATAAGTCACAACCATAGTCAATACATAGATTATCATAACATAAGAGAAACATATCATAAACACCCTCAAAACATACTTATGCAATGCATGAATAAGATCCCATAAATCTCACCCATGCTATGTAAAGCTCCTTGAGTAATCATTGTTCAAAATTTATATTCTTGTTCTTGTTGTTGTAGGAATAAACCTTAACCAATATGAGACCATGTGAGCTATGCATGGACCCCGGTATTACCCACACAAAAAAAGGTTGTCCTACTTGCCTAAGACAGAACCATACTCTTAGCTTAGGTGGATCCACTAGCTAAATAACATATGGGGGCACATAGTTTATGGGATAAGTAGATTGCTACTAGAAACTCGGACTCAACTAAGGTAGAAGGTCTCCATCTAATGAGACATACTTTGGGAACCCGAACTCAACTAGTGTAGAAGGTCCCATTGGGAAGCTGGACTCAACTACTGTAAAAGCTTCCATCTTATACTCAATAACCACACGGAGCTAAGAATTATTTCTCATTGAATACATATTAAGTCATAACTTGATTCATTAAGATAGCTCATTATATCATGCGTGAGAATAACCTTTCATCGTCCATGTCTACGTATTGATTCACTAGGTGAGAAAGCCTTCCAACCTTAGAATTTTCATATTGTGAGAAAACCTTTCACATTATATCATATTCATGCATAAGTATGTATATGAGAATAACCTTTCACAGAAAAATAACTATATCAAAATCATAGACACTTCACTCTCAAAGTGTTCTTATATACAAATACTTCATAAACATGCGTAAAATTATAATTTTCCCTTCCAAGGATCAAAGCTAATATCAAATAAAATTATCTAGAAATACTATATTAGACATAGATATTAACATATTTCAGGTAACCCAATTACTACAAGCATAATCTCATAATATACATGTTTCATCAACGTACCCACATCACAAGATCATAATTTGGGATTATGGGGATTTCATGGGTTCTTGGGCATTTCAACATAAAAATCATAATAAATCATCAATTAAATCATAATATAAATTAATTCAAGCATTATAATCTTTTTTAAAAGGAACCCATGACTTTGGAATCAAACCCTAGCTTTTGGAGATTTCTATCTTTGAAATTGGGATTTTGAAAGGGCTCCATGGATGAAGAGCTACTATACCATAATCACAAAGCCCTAAGATTTATGTGAATATCCTAGCTTCTTCAACCCTAGCTCAAATTTCCTTCTACTTCTTCATTGAATTCTTTAGAGGGAGAATTTTTTGGTGAGGATAACTTTTGGGAATTGATTTTGGTTTTTGAAAAACTGAGCTGAATGACTTAATTTAATGGTCTAAAATACTTATATAGGTGGTCTAAATTAGGCTAAATAGACATCACTTAATATTAATTAAAACCAGAAAACCCAAAAATGCCCCTAAACTTAACCACCAAACCAGCCCCATGTCACCATCCACTAGACCACGTTAATGGACCGTGGAAAGAACCACGGACCGTCCTAGTCAAACGTGTTTTGGTTCTGGGAGTTGGCATCCTGGGGATTGAACCACGAATCCCCCACCCACGAAGTATGGACCCATCCACGACGCGTGGGTTCTGGTTTAGTGGTTCAGTGCCTTAGGCAGTACAATGGGGCTCATCCATGACTGCCCAACCACGGGACGTGGACCTACTAACGGGGCATGAGTCCTGTTGTTGGTTACTGCCAGGAAATTTCTAAGGTTCTCCTCAAGGACACATGGTTGGTCATTGGGGTTCGTACCTTGATGTTCTAACACGAAATCCTTTATTTTTAAGTAAGGGGAGTTACATTCATGACTCTAACCCTCACGTTAAGCTTTAGTTTAGCCTACTAATTTCTGGAATGTTACAGTTTCATTCGACCAAGTGTCTCACCTTAGGGAGCTCCTTTCTTATTTGGGAGGAAGAAAGATGGTTCTCTTAGAATGTGTATAGATTACCATCAGTTGAATAAGGTTACTATCAAGAATAAGTATCCACTTCCGAGGATTGATGATTTTTTTATCAACTTCAGGGTGCCACTAGTTTCTCTCAAATCATCCTATCATTAGTTGAGAGTAAGAGAAAGTGATATATCTAAGACGACATTCAGGACCCGCTATGGTCATTACAAATTTATAGTCATGTCTTTTGGTTTGACTAATGCTCTTGTAGCATTCATGGACCTTATGAACTGAGTGTTTAAGCCCTATCTTGATATGTTTGTTATTGTTTTCATGGATCACATTCTGATTTATTCGTGGAATGAGGAGGATCATGCTAGTCATCTTAGAGTAGTTCTCCAAATTCTAAAGGATAAGAAGTTGTATGCTAAATTCTCTAAGTGTGACTTTTGGCTTGAGTCAGTGGCATTCTTAGGCCATATTGTTTCTGGTGATAGGATTCGACTTGACACTCATAAAATTGGGGTAGTACAGAACTGGCCTAGACACACATCTCCAACTGATATTAGGAGCTTCTTGGGATTGTCCGTCTATTATAAGAGGTTTGTCGAGGGGTTCTCATATTTTTCATCCCCGTTTACTAAGTTGACTTAGAATACATCAAAGATTCAATGGTCTAAAGCTTGTGAGAAGAGCTTTCAGGAATTTAAAACTAGGTTGACTATTACCCAGTGTTGACCTTACCAGAAGGTACGCAAGGTTTTGTTGTGTATTGTGATGCATCTAGAGTTGTACTAGGTTGTGTATTGATGCAGAATGGCAAAGTTATAGCTTATGCCTCCAAACAGCTTAAGAATCACAAGAGGAATTACCCAGCCGATGATCTACAGTTGGCTGCTATAGTGTTTGCTTTGAAAATATGGCGTCACTATCTTTATGGTGTTCATGTTGTTGAGGTGAATTGCAGAGTTTGTTGCTAAGTGCCTGAATTGCCATAAAGTCAATGTAGAACACAAGAGGCCCATTCTTATGTCTTAGAACATCGATCTTTAGAAAATGAAGTGGGAGATGATCAATTTGGATTTCATTACTAGTTTACCACGGTCTCGCAGGTAGCATGATTTGATTTGGGTGATTGTAGATCGAATGACTAAATCATCCCTATTGATTATAACTACTCTAAAATACATCTAAAAATCTAGAGATCACTCATAACATGAATCATAACCAGTTAATTCATAATTAAAATACAAGGTAGAATTAAGAGTAAAGTGTAGAGAGTTTTTCGAGTCATTTTGACAAGTCTTTTACAATCTTTTAAAATGTGTTTTAAGACTTGAGTACTTGAGTTTGAGGATAAGGATAGTTGAGTTTCATTTTTAAAATGAATATATGGGAACTAAGTTTTCCGAATAGTAAATGTTTTCACATTTAAAATGAGAGGAAACATCGATTTCAAAAGGAGGTCATGAATAGTTTTGAGTACTATCTCTTTTAAGAGAAATCTTGTCACTAATAATCTCAAAGTTGAGGATGTGGAAATGTTTTTAAACATATGAGCTAAGTTATATCTTGGGAGTAGTATTGAGCACATATATGGGGAAGAGTTTAGATAACTCAAAGTCCTCATAAACCATGTAGCCAACATTGGTAGAAAGGGTCATACCTTTTAGATTATTCCTTATTGCTTTTAAGCATAACTTAGTGGATCCACTTAGTTGAGGATTTCTATACCCCGAAAAGGTATAGGACAGTTTTGGCAGCATGGGAGAGACGTTGTATCATCACATATCACATAGTGATGGTTGTCGGTTAGAGAATATCTCAAATACAGTTATTTTGTATCTTTACATACAAACTGAGTTATTATTGTATTTTTAAATACATTGAGTTTCTATTTACCGTTTTAAATGCTTTATATAACCTGCAGTTTTATCGTTGTTTTATATTGCATTGAGTTGAGTATCCATGAGTTGTGGTTGAGTTGAGTAGAGTCGAGGTAAGTATATTTCCTTTTTATCAGTTTAACCTTACTGGTTATGTTCAGTGTTTCCCTTACATGCTCTTACATTCAATGTAATGATGCCATTTGGCCTGCATTGTTTCATGATGCAGATATAGGTAACATCGATCCTAAATCAGCGCTTTGTTTCTCTAGTTTAGTTCCTGGGTTGTTTGGTGAGCCTCATTGCTTCCGAAAGATACCTCATTTATTTTATGTTATTCAGTTTGTTAGGATGATCGGGGGTCTAGTCCGACATCGCTCTTAATACTAGAGGCTTCATAAATAGATACACAGTAATAGTTCATTTGTCTTTTTCATTTCAATTGTTATGTTCTAGACTTGAGTTACCCTTGAGGCCATTTTGAATGTTTTATTTCTAAAATATTCTAAGACTGTCTTTTAAGATATTCAGTTAAAGTTACATTTGAGTCTATATTATGTTGAGTAAATGTTCCGCTGAGAGTTAAGCTAGGCCAAGGGTTCGCTTGGGGCAAATAATGGTTCTCAAATGCCAACCACATCTAAGGTATACGCTCGGGATGTGGCAACCATGTTAAAGGGAATATTTATGTATTATTCCTATAAAATAACATAATTCATCACACTACTTTAAATTATGAAATATCTCTGCATTCCTTCAAATAAATTGAGGAAAATAATTCAACATAGGTATTTTATGTGAATAATATTTATTTAACAGAGTAAAAATATATGTCTTACATGTGTACATAATAATTAAAAAACTCTTCACTAAACTTGAGGCCAATGTAATGACCTGGAAGGTCATTTTTGGAATTTTTCATAAAGTTACCATTTTAGCCATCCCCATATTGACGCTGAGTCATTTCTGAAAGAATTCTGAAATTGGTTACGAATTCTTCGTGAAAAGTTGTGAATTATAAATGTTTTTGAGTTTGAAAGGATAAAGTTGTTAAAAATTGGGTTTTTGTATTTTGAGCCTCGAAATGAAATTCCATTGATTCCATCAATCTTGGAATGTGGAATTTGGTGTGGGAGAGTTGTCATTTTAAGGATTTGAGGTCCTAAGTTAGAAATTTGAAAAAATTTAGCCTTAGGGTTGACTTTGATCAATATTTAGGGTATGGATGTTCGAATCTAAGTTTTGACTGTTCTGTTAGATTTGGGGGATGATTTTATGCCTAGAGGAGGTCTTTGTTGAATTTTCAGAGTCTCGATCTTGATTTGACCTTTTTAGGTGTTCTGTTTATTTCTTGTGATAGTCACGAGTTTTGGGTCAAGAGGACCTTGGATTTCTGTTTCAATGATTTCATTAGGTTTGGAACGCCAAGTTTAGGAAGGCAACACATTTGGTGTATGTATACGGGGTTCTAAATGAATCCCAATGAGCATTTTGGAAATATTTGAGATGGCTTATGGTTGATGGTGTGTGCTATCTTCGCAATAATGAAGGGCTCTTCCATTTCCCAAGGGTCCACTAGTGAAGACCGGACTGCATTCATGAAGGGTAAGAATACTCACATTAGCTAAGCGCTTCTTGCTTTCATGACCTTCGCGTTAACGAGGTTGGCTCGCGAAAGTGGGGAGTCAAATTTTTGCAGGGTTCACTTAAGTGAACCATGTGTCGCGATCGTGATTATTGCGTAAGCGACCTTAGGTTCACGAAAGCGAGACCTGAGAGGGTTTATGTCTGAAATTTTGGAGTTTTACCCCATTTTCTCCCATTTTGAATTTTGAAAAATCCTTGGAGGCGATTTTAAAGAGGATTCTCAAACTAAATCTTTTGAGTAATATTTTGTTACCCTAAATCTTCAATTCCCTATGATCATTTGTGGATTTTAACATCAAAATTTTGGATTTTTGATTGGCTAATTAGCAAGGTTTGCATGAACTTGAGTTCTTGAGAAACACGATCATTATGAGCTGAATACAACTCCATTTATGAAATGGTTTTCAGCAATGGATTCCAAATCTTGTTGATAACATTTTCATGTATAAATTCCCATATTGACTTTTTATTTATGGAATCGGGTTTTCGAACCGATTTACCCCTTTTATTAAAATTTCATGATATAAGTGTGGTTAGTTCCATAATCTTATTATGAATACTTGTTTGACTAGATTATGTTAATTTGGACATTATTCGGAATGAAAAAGCTCAAGGCTTGGATTGACTTTTGATTGAATTCAGACAAGTGAACTTCTAAACCTTGTTAAAGCTTGAATAAATCTTGAACCGTCTTTCTTGTATGTGTTGGAGAGTAATGATAATGTGGTGATGGATTAATTGCTCAAATTGTTTAACCTTAATGATAAAGATGGGGTTAATGAAAAAGGCAATATATTGATAATAGTGAATTGTGCATTGTGAATTGTCTTTAGTGTTTATTTTATTTCGGTGATTGATGTGATCCTTGATAGTGTTGTTGTATATGTGAATTGCTTGTGATTGTCATCTTTTCATATTTGTGTGAACATTCCTATTTACATTGGTTCTAGAACATTATGAAGAGATGCTATTGAGATTAGGATGAGGTTTTTGTCAGTGAGTGTGATTGATGTCGAGGTCTTTATGGTTGTGATTGATGACTTCATACTTGTGATCCATGAACTTGATACTTGTGATTTGATGAATTGTAACTGTTGAACTATGACTATGGAACCTTATTAACTGTGCTTTTTAAATTGTTAGGTTGCGCTAATTTCTATGGAGGTTGTAATTTTGGTGGTTTAGTTTGAATGAATAGATTTCTCGTTTTCTATCTTATCATCTCGGTGTGCCCTCTTATTTCTTACTTATGTTTTGTTCTATTCAAGAGACGAAGACATTGAGACTTGTATATACCTTTCAAATTCTCTATTATTACAATAGTTGCTTGTACACGTGACAACTAGGTTTTAGGGATACTTTAAAATGACTATGTTTTCCGTGCTTATGTTATTATTAGTTTATTTCCGCATTTCATTTGTATTGTTGGGTTTGAGGATAAATTGTCTTGGTGGGATTAGACGAGTGTTGTCAAGTCAATTTTTTGGTCGTGACAGTCTAACTTCAAATAAATTTATAGTTGTCCTTTGCAACAACTAAAACGTTATTTCCAATAGTTTTGTCTTTGCTCTCTTAATATTTAATGACACTACCTCAAAAATAAATCCTTTAATATAAACAAGATAACACATACTACTATCTCAATGTAATAACAATCAAGATATTATCTTAGAACCCCTCCAAGAAACTTAGCCATCACAAACTAAAATATCACATATTAACCAAACTACAATTAGACTTCTCTGTAACAATCTTGTTTGTTTTGACACTTTTTTTTTAATTCTGTAATGATTGTGATTTTTTTACAGCTATAACATTATTTAATATTTAAATATGATTTTCCTATTATAGTAAAAATTATTCAGAAACTATATTTTTCATTTCTTAATGTTATAAGAAGTTATTAAATCATTCAAACTCGAAATATCAAACATATGGTACTCCACTAATTTAAAATTAATACAAAATCAGTAAATTATAACTAAATGTACGTATAAAGATTTGTTCTCTAAGAGTGTTAAATCTCCTATTATCCTTGAAAATTAAATTCATTCAAAATGGAAAAGTTTCTACGTAGAAAACATTAATTATAATGTTGATATGTAAATTTTATACAATACAAAATGCTAATTTCATTACACTTTGTATACCAAGGAAAATATTAATCGATCTCAATTGATGATTAAAATTCAACTTTGAAAATATACATTGAAACATCCTAATTTGATTTAAGTTGACCTTATAAACACTTCATCCTCGAAAATGCACATCTAGAATGCGCCCTCTTAAATGTATTTGTAGATGAGCATTTTCGAGAAGCTTTTTGTGAAATACACTTATATAAAATTGAAGTTTCTAGATGGGATGAGCTTCGGTGGTGTCAGAGTTTCCAGCTAGACACCCTTAATCGGAAAACTACACTTTATACAGGTCAAATCTTACTATATATATATATGTATGTCAATAGAGATCCTGTAACATCCAAAAAAAAATTTTGTTAAGACTCAAACCAATTTTCATTTGTGAATAAGATTGTACCGCATGATTCTTAATTGTTATTAGGTGTTAAGGTCAATTCTTTAGAGTGGCAATGATTTTGGATATAAATTAAGGTCACTAGAATCCCCTAGCATAAAGTTGAGTTGAAAGCTTTCTTCCCAATTGTGTTTCAATATGAGATTTTACTTGTGTCAACTTCAAACAATCATATCTCTTAACACATAAAGAATTAGGTGGCCCTTAACATATCAAATTAAAGGTCTTTGAGCCCTCTTTCCAACACCACAAAGTTTGCTTAATTTCGTACTCAGAGTATGAAGATATGCTCGTTTTAGTTAAGCCTCTTTTTCAAAACATCTCTATCACTTTTAGAGGGATAATTTGGTCTTTTCCCACCCCTACTAAACCTAGACACGATTTTCTTCACCTAATTAAAGCTCTGGGGAGCGTTAAAAGATTTTTCACGTTCTTTAACACTTAGAGGAATTAGAGAAAGGTTTCAAGAGGAGAAAAAACTAGGGTTCAAAGCATCCTTCAAGTTTCCATCAACTTCACCTAAAACTTTAGTTCTTTCCACGTATGTAAGGCTTGTCACAGTGTTAAAATTGTTCGTCCTCACACCCTGCATCTCAATTTATTCAAGAAATTGTTTCATCTAAAGGATCCATTCTTGATTCAAGATATTGAATTTCATTTTTTAACAGTTGAAGTTTAATTCCTTAGTTCTCTTTAAAATCTTGTCATGTTTTTCATGCTTAGAATCACATGGACAATATGGATTTTAAAGTTATGTTTTAAACAGGGATCGTATGAGAGCTGTTATGGATTGGCTTTGAGTTTGAGAAACAAGTAGAGTTTATGAGAAATTTCTCAATTCTAAACAGAATTGAGGCCACGATTTTACATAAAAAAAAATTGTCAAGTTTTTGGGGAGGGGCTATGGCACCGCACTAGCACTGTGCCCCGACCTAGACCCAGTACTCCAGTCTCTAGGGTGGCGCAGCAGTGCGCCCGACCTCAGTCTTAGAAGTTTGGGGCCTGGCTCCCCGCTCGAGCAGTGCGCCAAGGGTCGCTTGGCCAATTTTTCCTTGTTTCATCCAACGCGTGTTACCTTATGTGTGGTCGCGTTCCCCTCCCTTGTATTAGCTCCTATATGCTTCATTACCTTTGTAAATCTCTGCATATCCTAATCACAAGTCTCCAGATTCATTTAAAGCTAAAGTAAGCTTAAGAGGAAAGTTTTAAAATGTTATTTTCATAAAAACATTAGGGCTTTCATTTGTTATATATACCTTTATCGATCTTGGACTTGTAAGATAAGTCTATAAGTGCGTGTTTTAAAAATGCAAGTATGTCTAATGTTTTCAAAAGTACTTCAATAAAGTAATAGCCCCTTCTTTGTAAAGGGTGAATTGAGCATAATTGTTATTGATCATTTTGGGAGTAATATCGAGCACCGAATTGGGTTAGAGTCTTTTATGACTCAAAAGACCCATAAAACTACGTAGCCAGTGTAGGATAAGATTGCATTGATTCTTGGTGCAACTCCTCACTGTCTCTGAGAAGGCCTATTAGATGGATCCATAGTAACAATATAGTCCTATACCCCAGCAAGGTATATGATGTGTAACACCCCAGAAATTTTTTGAACTAAGACTCGAACCATCCTTCGTTGTGAGTAGGATTTTACCAATGAATTTATAATTTCTTAAGTATTAAGATCACTAGATATAGAACCTTGAGTTCCAAAAAGAATTTAAAAAAATGCATTCAAGTCATTCCTTAGTTCTTTTAAGTTTTGGGTCAACTTTAAATGACCATAAATTTTAGCACAAGATGAGTTAGGAAACCTCCTAAGGTATCAAAATGAAAGTACATCGAGTGCTCTTTCCAACGCCATCGAGTATGCTAATTTTTGAGCTCATATGAGAGAGATATCCCCGTTTGAAGTCGGGGCTGTCCAAATAAGGAAATTTACCCAAAAATATGAGGGGCATTTGGTCTTTTCCTTACCCAATCGGATTTAAACGTTTTTAGTAAGGTTTTAGTAGTCTAAAATGATTAGAATCAGTTTCATTCACCCCCAAAACATTAAGGTTTTAAAGAGAAGATTCAAGAGGAGAAAAAGTTCAAAGTTTCAAACGTTCGTTCAAGAAATTCAAGATTTCACCAAGAACCTAGTTCTTTGAGGTATCTAAGCTTCCATACTGTTGGGTTTGTTCAGCCACACGTCAATCATGAGTTTCTATTTCGAATCTATCCATAAATATTGAGCAATATAATTTCTTGATGAGTTCTTGATAAGTGTTCTTGAATTTCCATATGGATAAGTTTTGATATAAGATTCTACTTAGGTCAACTTCAAACAACCATATCTCTTATAATATAAAGAGTTATATGGCCCATAACCCATCAAATTAAAGGTATTTGAATCTACTTTCCAACGCCACAGATTTCATCTCAATCCAATTTTTGAGTAAAAAGTTATGACTAATTTAGTAACCTGATACAGTGTTGTAACGAATTAGCCGGCAGGAAAACATTAAAAAGCGTCGTTTTTGCCTTTTTACCTCCAAGAAAACCTTAAACGAATGTCTTGACTAATAAAAGGGTAAAAAAAAATTCAGATTTTCATCTTTTAACCCATCATTCACTTCTCTCTCAAACCTTGGGGCAAAACCCTAAGGAAAAATCAAAGTAGAAGACTCCATTCAAGATTCTTTCAATCTTTTTCAAGATTCTACTTCAAGGTAAGTCTTTCTCCAAGAATTCCATTCTTTTCAACTCCAATTCCTCCATGCAATCATGAATCACTAATGAAAATCATAATTCTTGGCCATAGAGATTTCAAGAAACTAATTCAAGAATCTTTTCTTGATCGTTTACCTTCAAGCTAGGATTTCAAGGCTCCTAATCAAGTTCTTCTTTAAGATTCTTCAAGAACCTTGTTCTTCCAGGTATGTAAGGCTATCACAGTATTGGACTAGTTCGTCCTCATTCCCTACATCTTCTTTCAAATTACTAAAAGAGAAATCTAGGATTCTACCCCTAGATTTAAGTACTCTTGAGTTAAGTTGATTTGAGTTCTTGAATTCATGGTTCTTTTTAAAATTATATTCCTAGTTATTGAGTTTTTATATTTTTATTGAGATGCTTGAGTTGATTTGTTCATGTCTATAATTCAGCATGAAGCTTATTTTGAGTTATAAATCTTGAGAAGTTTTTCAAAGCCAACACTTGAGTTTTAAACTATGTTTTGAGGAAGTAAGTATAAGTATGAGAAGATTCACATACATGAGTTCTATATTGTTATTTATACCCTGGAGTCGAGTCGTTCATACTCATAAATTTTGCATGAACTCCATACATTGAGTATCTTCGAGAGGAGTAGCATCTTTGAATTCTAAGTCTTTTAGCATTGAGTTACTAATAATTTTGAGAGTATATTCCTACTGATGGGACTACAACATGTTACTCACAAACCCCTTGAGTTGAGTTGTCCATGCCCATAATGCCACATGAACCCTATGAGTCCAGCAGTCTAGAGATGAGTAGTTTCATTAAGTCTTGAGTTCTAAGTATTGCGGTTCTTTATTGTTATTAAGATCCTCGAGTTAAGTCGTTCATGTTCATAATTCCACATGAACCCCATGATTTGAGTTATAAATTTTAAAAAGATCTTTAAAGCCAACACTTGAGTTCTTCAACTGAGTTTTCAGAAAGTAAAGATGAGTTTTGAGAAAAGAGTTTTCTAAAACATGATTAGTATGACAATCGAGTGTGCCATCAATGTATGAGCATATGGTATCTAGATATACCATCAATATTTATGCAGTATCACTTCCCGAGTCATCAATGATCATATTATAATATGATTTTGAAATGTTTTTGAGAAAGAGCAGAGTTGAGTTCATTTTCTTTAAAATGATATATGGGAACTAAGTATTTCAAAGACTAAATGTTTTCACATTTAAGATGAGAGGAAACTGATATTTCTGAAAGAGTTTTGAGGAGTTTGAGGACCATCTCTTTTAAGAGAAAGATTTTTGAGTAATAATCTCAAACCATAGAAAAAGTGAGCTAGTATATTTTGGGAGTAGTATTGAGCACCGATATGGGAGAGAGTTCAGATAACTCACAACCACTCTAAATTATGTAACCAACGTGGATAGAAAGGGTCATACTTTTTAGATGATTCATTAATGCTTTTTAGCATATACTAGTGGATCCACTTAGTGAGTAGGTCTTATACCCTAGAAAAGTATAGGACAGTTCTGGCAGCGTGGGCGAGCCATTGTATCATCACATAGCTCATAATGATGGTTGTTGGTTAGAGAAACTCTCATAAAGATATTTTGTATTCTTATATACAAAGAGTTTATTCCATATTTTTATATACAAACAAAGTTTATTTTTAATTCTTGCATACAAACAAAGTTACATTGTATTTTCTAATACATTGAGTTGCTAACTACTATTTTCAAAGCTTTCGATATATTGCATCTTTTATTGTTGCTTTATATTGAGTGGAGTATCCAGAGACGAGTATCTTATTATTGTGTTCAGCCTTATTTAACTAAGTTGAATATCTCGTCATTGAGTTGAGCCCTATTTTCTCTAAGTTGAGTTGAACTATGTTTTCTTGAGTTGAATTTAGTTGAGTGAGTTGAGAAGAGGTAAGTCTGTGTTCTTTTTATCAAGTTCAAGCCTATTTTTAATCTTTAGAATTCCCCTTACATGCTCGTACATTCCACGAACCGAGCCATTTGGCCTGCATCATGAAAAGCTATAGGTATTCAAGATCATCAACAGACGTTTCCTTGAGGTCATGCGATATTCCAATCAGCTTTGGTGAGCCTTTTTATATTTTGGAGGACTTCACTTTTATGTTACAGTTAGCAGTTTTAAGATGTTGTAGGTCTTGTCTCGATATCTTTTTGTAATAGTAGAGGCTTCACAAATAGACAGAGTTAAGGAATTTCTGTATTTACTTTCATTTTGAGCATTGTATAGACTTTTAAAAAGGTTGAGTATTTGACTTTGTTGAATTTATTTCAGTTTTAAGCATTTGTATGCTTGAGTTAGTCTTCCGCTTGTAGCCAGCTAGGATGAGGGTGCACTTGGAGACTAGCAATGCTTCTCGAGTGCTGACCATGTCAAGGGTGTATGCTCGGGTCATAACAAACTTGGTATCAGAGCACAGAGTTCAAATATCCTAGGGTGTCTATAAAGCCCTGCCAAGTAGGATCTTGTTTATGGGTGTGAGGGGCCCACTCCTATAATAAGTGACTACAAACATTTCAGAAAAGTCTCTCTTATTTTATAAACTTAATCGTGCAATAGAGCTATGCCATAGAGACTTGTTCTAACTCGTGCGTTCTTATATCCATTCGACTACCTCTTATACTAGAGGTGGTTTAAGAGCAAAGTCAATACTTTATCGATGAGTTGCTCTTAGCAAGAGTGTTGAAGAAGTCATGAGATTCCAGAGGGGCTTGAGAGAAGCCCATGAGTAAGTTAAGTGTTAAATTTAAGAGGAATGCACTCATGTTCGTATGTATCTTGCGTTTTAGCTAAAAGCAAGTTGTATACTCTTCCCTAAACCTTATTCAGATAATAGCTTTAAGAGGATACTGTGTTTAGAGCTTGGGTAGTATTTTCGCCCAAAAAGATAGTATAAATTACGAGATTATGAGAAGTAGTAGTGAAAGTACCCAGAATTAGAGGAAAATATTCAGAAGTTCAGTAATCTAAGGAAAGCAGATAGTGATGGGGTAGATTGTGTGATTGCAATCATGGACCTAGTCAGTTATATGTGATGAGTTTCCCTTATGAGTAAAATAAGGAATGTTATTGTTGTATAGAGTTCTAGATAGAAGGAACAGAAGGTTAATGATCCTATCGTGATAATGATGGTGTGATAATTCGGTGTGAAGTTATAAATGAGGAGGAAGAAGAGAATGAGGTTTTACTATATGAAATATCTATAATGAGAGCCCTTAGTTGGTTTTGAATTGTAATGCAGGAAAATTCTAGTTGGCGTGGAAGAGATGATAAGAGTAACCCTATTCGATACCCAGTCCAACCGTCATTCAAGGATGAATGATCCTAAGGGGGAGATATTGTGTACCACCCCAGAAAATTTTTGAGCTAAGACTCGAACCTTCCTTCGTTGTGAGTATGATTTTATCGAGGAATTTAAAATTTCTTAAGTGTTAAGAACACTAGATGTAGCACCTTGAGTTCCAAGAAGAACTAAAGAGTGTTCATTCAAGTCAATCCTATATTCCTTAATTTTTGGGACAACTTCAAACAACCATAGCCTTCAGTGTTGAGTTAGGTCTCCCATAATATATCAAAAGAAAGTTCTTTGAATTATCTTTCCAACGCCACCAAGTTTGCTAAGTTTTGAGGTCGGATGAGTGAGACATGTCCTTTTGAAGTCAAGTTGTCCAGTTAAGGAAAGTTACCCGAAAATAGTAAGGGGTATTTTGGTGTTTTCCATACCCAATAAGATTTAATTCATTTTTAGTAAGGTTTAAAGGGTCTATTTCGATTAGTTTCAGTTTTATAATCCTAATACACGCATAGTGTTTTAGTTGAGAATTCAGGAAGAGAAAATAAGAGAAAAGAGGAGAAAAGAGGAAAGGATCAAGGCGTTCATCGAGGTTCTTGAGTTTTGTTTCAGATTTTCGCCATTGGTTTGATCCCTAAGAGCTATGTAAGCTTCCATAGTGTTAGGTTTGTTCACCCACACACAAATCATATTAATTTCAGAGAAATTCGTTCTAGAAACTTAAAAGTTTGGTGCTCTTGAAATTGTTTAAGTGTTAAGGTCACTAGATGTAGCACCTTGAGTTTCAAGAAGAACTAAAGAGAGTTCATTCAAGTCATTCCTAGGTTCCATTAAGTTTTGGGCCACCTTCAAATGACTATAGCCTTCAGTACATGATTAGTTAGGTGTCACATAAGATATCCAAGGAAAGGTCATTGAATTATCTTTTCAACGCCACCGAATTTGCTAAGTTTCAAGGTCGGATGAGTGAGATGTGACTTTTTGAAGTCAAGTTATCCGGTAAATGAAAGTTACCCAAAAATAATAAGGGGTATTTGTGTTAGACAACTGGCATTTTTTCCAGCTTATTATTTTTACTATTTTTTACTTATTTCAGTTTAGTTCTTCCTATTTTCTAGCTAGACTTAGTCAACTTTAGTTGCTCAACTTTCTGAAGTTAGTGGCCCCTTTAATGGCTGTTAGTGGCCCCTTTTATGGTTGTTAGTGGCAGATGCTCTTATTTAGTTTTAACATCCACTTTGTAAGTGGCTACTTGATAGGAAATGGTTAGGTTTTTCCTTGTATAAATTCAGATCTTATGCAAATTAATACATAGCTGGAATTTCATAAGTTCACTCTATTTTTATTCTTCAAATCAGTTTCTTGAGTATTTTTGCTCTAACAGTGGCATTAGAGCCTCTAGTTGATCTTACAGGACCAAAAAGTTTTAACCTACAACACAAATGGCATCCAACAACCTACCTTTAAATCCACCATTCACTTTCACCGGTGAAAATTACCAGATCTGGTCTATGAAGATGCAAGCTTTTCTGGAAGCCTATGAACTTTTGGAAACTGTGACGGAAGATAAACCACTTGCTGCTCTACCAGCAAATCTTACTTTGGCTCAAATAAAATCCAACAACGAAGAGAAGGCAAAGAAATATGAAGCCAAGTTGCTTATGCATAATGTTGTGGCAGATTCTGTGTTTTACAGAATTATGGCTTGCAAAATAGCAAAAGAAGCTTGGGATAGGTTGAAAGAAGAATATCAAGGTAGCGATAGAACACATCAAATGCAAGTGTTGAACCCGAAAAGAGAGTTCGAGTGGTCGAATATACAGGACGATGAAACAATCAGTAAGTATGCTAATCGAATATCCTTAATTGTTAATAACATTAGACTTCTTGGTGAAGAATTTACAGAAAAATGAATTGCGGAGAACGTTCTTGTGACTCTTTCTGAGAGGTTTGAATCTAAGATTTCCTCTCTTGAAGAATCCAAGGACCTGGGCAAACTTTCATTAGGTGAACTAATGAGTGCTCTTCAAGCACAAGAGAAAAGGAGGACTATGAGATGGGACAAGTTCATTGAAGGAGCTTTCTCTGTACAAAAACAAATATTTGGTAAAGGAAAGCAACAGGTCAACCAAAAGAATAAGTGCAAGCATGATGGAGGAAATAATAGTGGAGATGTGAAGCAGAAGTTCCCTTCATGCAAACATTGTAAAGGAACTACACATCTGGAGAAGTACTGTTGGTGGAGGGTCGATGCTATATGCAGCAACTGTAAGCAGCCGGGGCACATATCCAAGTTCTGCAAATCAAGAGCAAAGGCCTTTTGTGCTTTGCAAACACAAGTAGCAGAAACTACAGATGCACATGAGGAGCAACTCTTTGCAGTTTCATACTTTTCAATCAATGAATCCTCTGATTCATGGCTTCTTGATAGTGGTTGCACACATCACTTGTGCAATGATGCTGAAATATTCAAATTCCACGATGATACATACAAATCTAAAGTAAAAGTGGGAAACGGTGAGGCAGTAGAAGTCAAAGGCAGAGGTACAGTGTCTATCTCAACAATATCAGGTATCAAAACCATTCCTGATGTTTTGTACACACCTAATATGAGTCAAAATTTGTTGAGTGTTGGACAAATACTTGAAAATAATTATTCTCTGCATTTTAAGAATCGTGAATGTGTTGTTTCTGACCCTTCTGGAGTAGAATTATTTTATGTCAGGATGAGCAACAGAATGTTTTCAGTTGATTGGGAGAAAATAACTGAGCAGGCTTACACAATTACTTCACAAACATATACAAACCTATGGCACAAAAGGTTTGGTCACTTCAATCTGAGAAGCATCGCAGAGATGAAAAAGAAGGAGCTAGTGGAAAATATGCCTGAATTTCTTTCTAATGCTCAAGTTTGTGAAACATGCCAACAGGGAAAGAAAACAAAATTGCCATTTCAAGTATATCAAGTATGGAGAGCTAACCAGAAACTTCAGCTCATTCATACGGATGTTTATGGCCCAATGAAAACAGATTCATTGAGTGGTAACAGATACTTTCTCCTCTTTATTGATGACTACACCAGAATGTGTTGGGTTTATTTCATTAGACTGAAGAGTGGAGTCTTTGATGTTTTTAGACAATTTAAAGCTTTAGTAGAAAATCAATGTAATCTTAATATTAAGGCTTTAAGGTCTAACAATGGAGGAGAATATACTTTTTCTCAGTTTGTGGAGTTTTGTAATAGCACAGTTATTGAATGCCAATTGACATTACCATACACTCCACCACAAAATGGCGTGTCTGAAAGGAAGAACATGACAGTAATGGAGATGGCTAGATGTCTTTTGCTCGAAAGAAAAATCCCAAATCAGTTTTGGGCGGAGGCAGTTAATACCTCTGTATATTTGCTGAACAGATTGCCTACTAAGGCCTTGCAGGATGACTCCATATGAAGCTTGGTGTGGGAACAAACCATCAGTACACCATCTTAGAATCTTTGGGTGTATATGTTATTATCGAGTTCCAGAAACAAAGAGAACTAAGCTGGACAATAAGGTTCATAAAGGCATATTTATGGGCTATAGTTCTTCCAAAGGTTATAGGATTTTCTGTTTGAAATCAGAAAAACTAATTCTCAGCCGAGGAGTGAAGTTTAATAAAGCAGCAGGTTGGGATTGGAAAAATCAGAAGACCTCTTATTTTGATTTACTTTCAAAAGAGCAGCCTCAACTTTCAGAAGATGAACTAGTGGATGATGTACCAATGAGGGGAACTCGATCCTTAACAGATGTCTATCAGCGGTGTAACTTGGTTACCACTAAACCAACAAGCTATGCTGAAGCACAAGACTCTCAGGCATGGAGGAGAGCCATGCAAGATGAACTAGACATGATCGAGAAGAACGGAACCTGGCAGCCTGTTGACAGACCTAGAAATCGCAAGGTGATTGGTGTAAAATGGATTTTCAAGACAAAACTCAATCCTGATGGAACAATTTGCAAACATAAGGCTAGATTGGTGGTGAAGGGATACACACAACAATATGGTGTAGATTACCAGGAAACATTTGCTCCTGTAGCAAGGTATGACACAATCAAGCTTATTCTTGCATGTGCATCTCATAGTTCCTGGCAGATTCATCAACTTGATGTCAAATCGACTTTTTTGAATGGTTTGCTTGCTGAAGAGATCTATGTAGAGAAACCTGATGGTTTCTCAATTCCTGGAAAAGTGGATCAAGTTTATCTCTTAACGAAGGCCTTGTATGGCCTAAAACAAGCCCCAAGGGCATGGTATGAGAGGGTGGACAATCATCTCATCCAACTTGGCTTTAGTAGAAGTCAAAGTGAAGCTACTCTGTATGTGAAAGTCACTGCAGGTGAGTCCTTAGTTGTCTCAATTTATGTGGATGACATACTTGTGACAAGAAGCAAAATTGAACTAATCCAAAGGTTCAAGGATGAAATGGAGAAAATCTTTGAAATGACTGATCTTGGAGTCATGAAGTACTTTCTTGGCATGGAAGTGTTGCAGTCCAGTGATGGAATTTTCATATGCCAGTAGAAATACATTTCGAATATTCTAAACAGGTTCAAAATGCAAGACTGCAAATCTGTGAGAACTCCAATCTCTACTGGTGTGAAGCTTGGCAAGGATGAGGATTTGGAAAAAATTGGATGATAGTATGTATAGAAGCTTAATTGGCAGTCTTCTATATAACACCACAAGCGGACCTGACATTCTATTTGTTGTAAGTTTGCTCTCTAGGTTCATGCATTCGCCTAGAGACACACACTTCACAGCGGCTAAAAGAGTGTTAAGGTATATTAAAGGAACCAGCAAGTTTGGAACTTTTTTCCCAACATCTGCCGAAGTAACTATGAACCTGATCGGGTACTCTGATAGTGATTGGGGTGGCGGAGTTGATGATTCCAGAAGCACCTCTGGATATCTTTTTTGTTTGGGGACAAGTTGTTTTAGTTGGAGCTCTAGGAAACAAGAAACTACAGCTCAATCAACAGCAGAAGCTGAGTACATAGCTGCTGCATCTGTTGTGAATCAAGCTATCTGGCTAAAGAAGATGTTGAAGGACTTGGGCCATGAACAAACAAAAGCTACCAAGATCATGTGTGACAACAGTTCAGCAGTTTCAATCTCAAAAAATCCAGTGTTTCATGGTTGAACTAAGCATATTAAGATCAAGTTTCATTTTATTAGAAAAGTCCAACAATCTAATGAAGTGTTGCTTGTTTATTGTTCATCTGAGAACCAGCTAGCTGACATTTTCACTAAGGCGTTGCCAAAGGAAAGGTTTGAAGATCTGAGGCAATGAATTGGTGTTTGCCACAAAAATGCCAAGTAGGAGTGTTAGACAACTGGCATTTTTTCCAGCTTATTATTTCTAGTGTTTTTTACTTATTTCAGTTTAGTTCTTCCTATTTTCTAGCTAGACTTAGTCAACATTAGTTGCTCAACTTTCTGAAGTTAGTGGCCCCTTTAATGGCTGTTAGTGGCCCCTTTTATGGTTGTTAGTGGCACATGCTCTTATTTAGTTTTAAAATCCCCTTTGTAAATGGCTACTAGACAGGAAATGGTTAGGTTTCTCCTAGTATAAATTCAGATCTTATGCAAATTAATACATAGCTGGAATTTCATAAGTTCACTCTATTTTTATTCTTCAAATCAGTTTCTTGAGTATTTTTGTTCTAACAATTTGGTGTTTACCGTACCCAATCAGATTTAATTCATTTTTAGTAAGGTTTTAAGGGTCTAATACGATTAGGTTCATTTTTATAATCCTCATACACGCCTAGGGTTTTTGTTGAGAGTTCAAGAAGAGAAAAAAAGAGAAAAGAGTAGAAAAGAGGAAAGGATCAAGGCAGTCGTCAAGGTTCTTTAGTTTTGTTGCAAATTTTCCCTATGGGTTTGATCCCTAAGAGGTATGTAAGTTTCCATGGTGTTGGGTTTGTTCACCCACATGCCAATCATGTTAATTTCAGCAAAATTCGTTCTACAAAGTTGAAAGTTTGGTGTTCTTGAATTTGGCTTTCGTTCTTGAGTTTAGATGAGATTGATGAGTTCTTGAGGAAATCGTGTCAATTTTAGAGTTGTGTTTGATTAGATTCTTGTGTACGTGTAGTGGGTATCTGAATCTAAAGAAAAATTGAGAAAAAGAATCGAATTTAGGTGAATTGGGGTTAGAAAATAAGCAAGAAAAAGTCAGACAGGAAACAGGTCCCAGGTCCGCTTCGTGGACCTGTTCCTCAAAAGTGAAATTTTTCTCTCTACGTCGGGGAGAGAATGCTGACTCCATTGTTTCAAAAATTATTTCGACCAAACATTATAATTCATCTCTGTGTCGCGGTCTTGCTCCCTAGACAGCGTTTTTCAATCGTTTCTCTTGATTAACTAGCTAAAACACTTTTAATCATCACAATATCTTTCCTATCACAAATCATAACCTTGAATTAATAATTCAAATTCAAGGTGAGTTAAGTCTTGAGAGTTCTTTTGAACATTTTTGAGAAAGTCCCTTTGAGTCTTTTTGAAGAGTTTTCTACAATTTCTAACAACTTGTTTCAAGACTTGAGCAAGTGAGTATGAGAATGAGGAGATTGTATTCACGAGTCTACTTTATCATCACGATATCCTTCGTATCATGAACCATAACTCTTGAATTCATAATTCACATTCAAGAGAGAGTTAAGAGTAGAGTTTAAGAAAGGCTATGAGTTCAATTGTGAATCCTTTGAGATCAATTATCAATTTGAACTAAGTTTTGAGTAAGTACGTATGAGAATGAGGAGATTCGTATGCATGAGTTCAATAATGTTCTTTAGACCCTTGAGTCGAGTCTTTCATGCTCATAAATTATGTATAAACTCCATACATTGAGTGTCTTCGAGAGGAGTAGCATCTTCGAATTCTATGTTTTTGAGCATTGAGTTCCTAATTATTTTAAGATTTTATTCCTAATCTTGGGACTATTACATATTACCCATGTAGTCCATGAGTTGAGTTGTTTTTCCCATAATTCCGCATGAACCTTATGAGTTGAAAATTCTTGAGATGAGTAGTATCCTGAAGTCCATGAGTTGAGTTCTTCATGCCCATAATTTCGCATGAACCCTCTGAGTTGAGCATTCTTGAAATAAGTAGTATCATTGAAGTTCTTGAGTTCTGAGTTGTCGAGTTTTAAGTATTGAGTTATATGTATCATTATTGAAAACATTGAATTGAGTCGTTCACGTCCATAATTTGGCTTGAGTTCTAAACTTGTTTTAAAACTTGAGCACTTGAGTTGAGAAAGACCAGAGTTGAGTTCATTTTCTTTATAATGATATATGGGAACTAAGTATTCCTAAAATTAAATGTTTTCACATTTATAAGAGGGGGAAGCTAAGATTTCCAAGAGAGTTTTGAGCAGTTTGAGTAACATATCTTTTAAGAGAAAGGTTTTTGAGTAATAATCTCAAAACACATAAAGAGTTATGTTTTTTAAACATATGAGTTGAGTATATTTTGGGAGTAGTTTTGGCCATCGATATGGGGACGAGTTCAGATAACTCAAGTCTCCATAAACCATGTAGCCAATATGGGTAGAAAGGGTCATACTTTTGAGATGATTCCTTTGAGCTTTTTAGCATAGACTAGTGCATGAACTTAGTTGAGAGGTTCTATAACCCAGCAAGGTATAGGACAGTTTTGGCTGCGTAGGATAGTTCTGGCAGCGTTGGCGAGATGATGTACCATAACATAACTCATAGTGATGGTTGTTGGTTAGAGAAACTCCCACAAAGTTATATTGTATTTTTATATATACAAATCAAGTTATTATTGTAGTCTTCACTACATTGAGTTTCTATCTATTCTTTTAAAAGCTTTCCATATAGCGCATCTTTTATTGTTGATTTATCTTGAGTTGAATATCGTTAGTTGAGTACTTTTAAGTTCAATATCATATCATTGAGTTGAGTATCTTAAGTTGAGTACCTTTGAGTTGAGTATTATATCATTGAGTTTAGTATATAATCTTGAGTTGAGTACCTTGAGTTGATTACCTTTGAGTTGAGTTTAGTATCTAATCTTTAAGTTGAATATCTTATTCTTGAGTTGAGTTTAGCTGACTGAGTTGAGATGAGGTAAGTATGTAATGACCCGAGAGCACCCCCTAGCCGTTACCGGCGTATTCGACCTCTCGGAGGTCTTATACAAGCCCTTAGCATTTATCATAGAAAAATAGCGAAAAATTTAAAACTTTTTCATAATATAACACAAGACTTAAACAGTCACCTCATTTAAGCCTTTAAAACAAAATCGGAGTACTACGTCTCAAGGTAGCCATCTTAAAACACGACTACAACACAAAAGGGACACCGCCCTTACAATACAAAAGAACTACTATCTAGTACATAGAACTTAAGGAAACTCTTTAATATAAATATCCTTGAATCTTTAAAGACACACCCGAACATGGGAATAGTAAGCCAAGCTCATCACTTCTAGGAAAGGCCCTTTAGCCACCACCACCTACACTTGGTGTAAAAAAGATGAAGAAGAATGGTGTTACAAGAAGAATGCACTAAGTATGATTACCATGCAAAAACAAGCTTTTAAAAAGGACATTTAGTTGGAAACCATGCATCATGCCTTTTTTGAGAAACTTCAAGAACATTTAGTACAATAGGCACAATATAAACCACATACATCATCATACAAATGGAAACCATTCATAATAGCACATAGAGCAACTTATAACATTTTAGGCACATTCAATGCATACAATACATTACCTTCCTCTTTATCTTAACTCCTTTCCTCAAGCAACCCTCGGGGAATACTTGGTGC